>SAYR01039446.1:825535-847581 GCA_004382745.1 Argopecten irradians irradians
TTCTACTAGTGAGTTAGTCAAACTGAACTGTGTAGTGGTAGTATGAACTGTTAAACAACCACTAACATTTTAAATGAAGAGGTTTTTTTTCTTAACACCCAATAGGGTCACCATGATGTACCGTATATGTACAAAATCAACATTACAGGAATTAACGAACGATTACCAAGTGTCAAATATAGACATCTTTTAACGCAACCGGAAGTTTTTAAACAAATAGTACGCGCATGTATAGTACTATACCAGTTGAAGAAAGTATCAACATACATCAAACAAGCCCAGAAGCTTACCAAAGATGTCATTTCAGCGACATAATCCATTTTTCAGATCAATCGAATCGGCGCACGTGCTGAAATTCTCTAACAACAGCTGCTTTTCGTCAGTGCGTTCCACCATCGCCAATGATGGTTGCAGGATAAAATAGGAAATCTTGAAACGAGTGATTTTACTCATAAAAAGCAATAAAACATTAAAACGAAAAGAGCACAACAGTCACAATGATGCGGAACGACATTCTGAAACTATAACGTTGTGCTACCTACAGACATATTTAGCAATACGAGTTATTCCCCTTGCTTTATGTTTACCTTGCCATGGTCAGTTTGGTTATAAATCACTCAGACATTCAAGTCAATAAGGGATGGACTGACACGACAATACGGGAAGAGGAAACCCGTCAATAATTAGAGGCGCTACCCACCCACACTCCTATTTATAAGAACCCTAATTATAAGTTTTTATGGTGAATCGGGAAGTGTCAGTCTCAATGAAGCCTGATGGTAGTGCTGCATGAGCTATATAACTACAGACTGTTAGGGACACGCTATCTAGAATCGAATTCGAAAGCTCGCGGCACACTTCACTCGAGTGATATTTGAACCGGGGCCTACATTTCGGACGGGCCGAAGTCCATTTTAACTATTACGGGTTACTGAAGCTGCAAACATTGGCGGACTACATGGAGCTGGTGAAGGAAACTATCCTGATGATCTTATCGATAATTTACTACTGGTTGAAAGCGATTATTCTGACATTTGTGCCGACAAGTTTACAGGCGAAAGACATATCTGGCGAAACTGTCCTGATAACTGGCGCAGGTAGGCTTACTCCAGATATATCTCATAGCACTTAGGTACACAGCATGTAGTCAAATTACATCGTATATAAAATGTAACTAATGAGGATTATACTGTGTGCTGGGGTATAAAGGGGGCGTGGCTTTTCTGATGCACGTGTGACACACCTGTGAAATATTTCAGGTGTATATGTGTTGGCCAGTCTAGATATACCTATATATATTGACAGGTGTGTATATTATAACGTATATATACAGTGACCACTGTCACATCAAGGACGTATATGAGAAGGATAAGTCACACTGGGTTTTGGGGGAGTACAAGGCAGGAGCTTTTGTGTTTGTGCACTGACCGTGACGTTGGGCGACGGCTGATTTCCCTTTGATATCCGCCGGTGCAGCCTTTGATGTAGCTTGCGGGTGCGAGGGTTATCGTCTTACTTTCTGAAGCGGGCCGTCATTTCATGAGCTGTCATATTTTTTTAACGAAAATTTAAGACATATCCTCTAAATCTTCTGTCCTTAAATCAAGTTATAAACGTTGTGATATTTAATAAACTTTACATTGGTGTTTCGTTTGACTCGATAAGACAAGTATTTGTTGAGAAAAACGGTTTTCATTCCCAGTTCATCGGCGTCTCGCGTGGTGTTTAGTAATGTAAAGAGACAGTCACGAATCCTTCTCACTTATAAATCCTTGGTCACATACACTACAGTCAGATCAACTAAACAAGTTTTAAATCACAAAATCTACTAGTATACTGTAATAACACACCTGCCCATGAGATGTTTAAACATGTATACCTGTATCATTTTGCATGGTTACCTAGCTGTTACATGTATGTTTTAACAAAACCTACACCTGTGCCTGATATTGTTTCTGATATGATACAAGAATTAGTTATTTACACCTGTATGTTACCTGTAACACCTGTATTTCACTTATATACACATATACAGGTGTTGTTTTTCTGTTAACATTTTAATTAACACCTGTATTTGATATATATATACTTTACCAGGTATTGTTTTCTGTAACAGGTACTAAACACCTGTATTTGATCTATATATACCTTTCATATATACCTTTCCATCCATTCATGCATGCAATATATTTAGCTTTGTAACATTCTTTATTAATTCGTTGCAGACAAGGTCACAATAACCTTAGTAAGTGTACGTAATTACGTCATATTATTATGTGGACCACGTCATAAGTAGCTCGTTGGTTTACTTGACAAGAATCTTCGCTATTTTCATTGCTTCGCCAAATAGTGTAGCGATTGTGTATTAATATCTAAAACAATATATAGAACTTGTATGTTACCTGTATCACCTGTATTTCACTTATATACACATATACAGGTGTTGTTTTCTGTAACATTTATTAACACCTGTATTTGATCTATATATACCTTTACCAGGTATTGTTTTCTGTAACAGGTACTAACAACTGTATTTGATCTATATATACCTTTACCAGGTATTGTTTTCTGTAACATGTACTAAACAACCTGTATTTGATCTATATATACCCTTTACCAGTTTTGTTTTCTGTAAAAACTATTAAACCCTGTATTTGATCTATATATAACCTTTACCAGGTATTGTTTTCTGTAACATTGTACTAACACCTGTATACTATATATACCTTTACCAGGTATTGTTTTCTGTAACAATTTACTAACACCTGTATTTGATCTATAATATACCTTTACCAGGTATTGTTTTCTGTAAAAACTATTAACACCTGTATTTGACCTATACACACCTGTATCTGACTTGTATACACCAGTACCAGGTATGTTTTCTGTAACAACTATTAACACCTGTATTTGACCTATACACACCTGTATCTGACTTGTATACACCTGTACAGGTATTGTTTCTGTAAACAACTATTAACACCTGTATTTGACCTATATAACCTGTATTTTGACCTATAGTACACTGTATTTAACCTATATACACTGGTTTTTTATCTATATACACCTGAATTTGATCTATTATACACCTGTATTTGATCTATATACACCTGTACAAGGTATTTTTTGTCTGTTTCAAATACACAACCTATATTTAAAAAATCTGTACTGGGTATTGATTTGTGTAACAACTACTGACACTTGTATGACATTTTTTCACCTGTACCAGGTATTGTTTTCTGTAACTATTAACACCTGTATTTGACCTATATACACCTGTATCTGACCTATACACACCTGTACCAGGTATTGTTTTCTGTAACTATTAACACCTGTATTTGACCTATATACATCTGTATCTGACCTATACACACCTGTACCAGGTATTGTTTTCTGTAACTATTAACACCTGTATTTGACCTATATACCCCTGTATAGTCCTCTACATGTATACAACCCAAATCGCCTGTTTTACCTGTATGTACGTAATACCCTTAAACTATACACCTTTAAAATGTACCTGTGTAGGTGATATAAGGTCCGATTGATAATTACTATCTGTTAAGGATGAATACCACTTTAGCTTATTAATCTATAAACATTCATATATACAATATGATTATTATGTATAATGTAGGTTTCAACAGTTTGTTTGACTTCACTCAGAATGACTAAAGTTTTGCTTCATATTTTCTGTTTTGGTAATATGTCTGTTTGTAAGTTTCAAACTAGTGAGATAAAATCTAGTATTAGAATTTCAGTGAGCATATCTATAAACAAACACTATAAGGGTCTAGTGGCATTAGTCTACTGAAAGTTTGTAACATGATTGTATTAAATTATCACTACAAAATAGCAGGTATCAGTGAATGTTTATGTATTGTTTTCTCTTATGATGAGCAACTGGAAGAGATTATAGGGTGAACTTTTTTGATGCTAATTATCTTTTCTGTATTATTTAGTTTTAAGTCTCTTTTTGTTTTGTTTATACACTAATGAAATTAAAAAATTAAACAATAAATTAATCAATAAATAAAATAGATTTATCAAGACAGCTGGTAGTAGAATTTAACTAGGAGTTGTTGATGAATTCAAGCAGCTTCAGTTTAATTTATTATTTTGTAGGTGAACAGGTTAGACTGGTAACATGTGTAGGATTTAGATTTTGTAATTTTACAGATATAAATTTACAGACTAAGCTTAAATATGTAATTACTGTTATCTATATCTCAGTTTTTTAAGAAATTTGAATATTTGTAACATCTGCAGTTTGTTTACTAGGAGTTCTGTTTATGATAAATTGTACCCTAGGTCAGACAAATGTAAATTAGGAAGTTCCTGAAGATACCTCATCTGTCTTATTATCTACACATAGAAATCATAACATCCCTCCCTGATACCTAGGGTATGGTATATATATGCGGTTGTTAATGGAGGTTTCTGTCTAGGTGATGTGGAGTTTTTATACTAGTGGTATCCAGGCCCTATTAATATATGTGTAATGTCACCTTGAAGTGCTATCAAGATTTCACTAAAATAGGTCACCATCATTATAAAACGCTTTCCTTGGCTTGGTTACACTAACAATTACTCTTTTGGCATACAGTAAGGGTGTGCTAGCTGTGTTGGTAACCAATTTTAAGGCCAGGTATCTCCTAATTAAAATGTTGATAGGCTGTGTTAATCACTTGTTAGAGGAAACTGGACTTGGTCAGTCATCAGTAACCAGATGGCTTAATCCATAGAGCTTATGGCTAGTGTTCAGGGGTCCGGAGTTTGAATCTTGGTCTGGCCTCTAAATTTTCTCCTTGCCTGTTTCACATACAAACTTAATGAAAATTTTGAATTATGAATGCCTCAAAGCTTGAGGTCATGGAGAATATTCATCTTATTATACTTACTATGAAATGCCAAATTCTAAAAATAATATTAAGTACCGTGTATATGTATTATTTTAGGTAAAAGCAACTTATTCTACCCAATAAGCGCACTGGGCTTAAAATATGACAGTTTAGTAAGGAGGCACTTAATAAAACCAAATTTGGGACTAGCCTTTCATAACGTTATTGTATGAAATAAGCCATTCATTAATTTCGCAAAAGAAATAATTTAAAAAGACTATAGGGTTTGCATATTTTCGTTGAATTTAATAGTGGTAAGTGTCAAATTGGGGTCGTACAATGTGGGGGGACCTTTTAGGAATGAGGGATATGCTTATTTGGTCGAATATGGCTACAGGAGAAAATTAATCTTATTAATAATTTGAATTAAATTTTTTCTCAATAATTCATATTTCAAATTGACTTAATTGAAAGACTACATGTATATTAATAATTACATTGTTTTAATTGTGTACAGGATGTGGCATCGGACGGTTGATGTCAGTACGTTTTGCGAAGCTAGGATGCCGGTTAGTATTATGGGACATAGATCCAAAAGGGGAATGAAGAACTGCCCGTCAGTGTAAGGCCGAGGGGGCCTCCACCAGGACCTACACGGGTGGACCTTAGTAAGAGGGAGGACATATACCGAGTAGCTGGTGAGGTCTGTATCATGCTGTATCAAGCTGTATCACACTGTATCACACTGTATCATGCTGTATCACCACACTTTAAGTCAAGAACATCATGCTGTGTCACAGCCGTGTATAATGCTGTATCAAGCTGTATCAAGCTGTATCACACTGTATCATGCTGTATCACGCTGTATTGCATCGTATCTTACGTTGCATCACAGCCGTGTATAATGCTGTATCAAGCTGTATCCCCGCGGTATAGGTCTATATACTTATCACTGCTCAGTATAATTATGATAAGTCAAGGATTGTCAAGTAGAGTCATCAAATTACCACTTAAACGCCTGGCAGAACGGATGTGACGGGCTGTCTATCAGTTCAAGTCCCAGTCATTAAAATCTCTAGCTAAACAGAGTTGTCTGCCCTTGTAAGCGAAGATTTTATTGTTACATAATCATTCTTGTTTGTGAAAGGCAACGTCTGCACAATGTCTTTAATCTTTCAGAATTGTTGTCTATATGGTCAGTAAATCTCTGACATTTGGTGTTGTTAATTTCAAATGCAATGAAACAATTATATATTCAAATAATTCTTCCCAATGTTTTATTCAGAAATATATATTAATACCTTAAATTATCTCAAGGTACGTATCTCTGTTATAAATTATATATACTTGTATATAAGTATAATTCTCTTATAGCTATAACCCTTATTTTACATGTATTACCCAAATAACAGTCAATTGTCACTTTGTTGCCCCTCTCTTATAATGTTGGGGTTGGAGAGAAGTATTGTAGTGGTCAAACCATGGTATAACTGACCATTTGGGACCCTGTGTACAATGTTGGGGTTGGAGAGAAGTATTGTAGTGGTCAAACCATGGTATAAATAACCATTTGGGACCCTACACAGAGGTCACCAACACAGTTTTCATTCTATACATCATTTGTGTCTGTGCTACCATTCATTCATTTACCTGATAAGATTCCTAATAATATAATTACGTGTTCTCTATTATTTCCAAGGTAAAGCCAGGATATTGGAAGATGTTGATATCTTTAGTAAACAATGCGGGAATCGTGTCTGGTAATAAGTTCCTCAAGATCTCGGACAGCATGATCCAGAAAACGTTTGAGGTCAACACATTAGCTCACTTCTGGGTAAGTTTCACTGTAAATTTCCCATTCACCCCTGGAATTTTATCATGAACTATTCCAGTTCTCTTAAGTAGAATAGTCCAAATGTGTGTTCAAGGGTTAATGAGTAAGTGTTGTCATAATGTCCTATAATTTCAATTAAATGGTGTAGGAACTACACCTCAGCTTTACATGAGTTGTATTAATTATAAAAAAATATTTGATAATTTCCCACAGACATGTAAAAGCGTTTCTAACCTGCGATGGTTGAGCGTAACCACGGCCACGTTGTAAATATCGCCAGTTCGGCGGGATTACTTGGTGTAAATGGACTCTGTGACTACTGTGCCAGTAAATTTTGGAGCTGTCCGGCTTTGACGAGTCACTCAGATTCGAGATGGAAATGCAAGGAAAGGACGGAGTTCATACTACAGTTGTCTGCCCTTCTACATATCAACCGGCATGTTTGCTGGCTGTAAGACGAGGTAACATTAGAATGTTTATTTCAACATTTTCTTCATCTTTGCAAAATGACGGCCTATATACAATAAAACACGGTTATTAAAGGGACAATTCACTCAGGCTAATTCTTTTACATAACCAAGAAGCAAAATATGGCATAAATGTATTGTTTCTACATTTCTTATGAAACATATAACATAAGATATTGACAAAATTCCACGTCATTATTTAGTATTTTAATTGATACTGTTTGTAATACAATTCGTTGATCAATACGATTAAGCAGGTACAAATATGTACGCTGTACCCATAACCCGAACCAAAGTCACGCACGTTAAACAAATGAACTACATAACCACTGTGGAGGTGATATACGGTAAACCTCTTGGTTAGTTCGAACAAAATTAAATAAATATTTGATGGACCAGTTCAAATTATCCGAATTTAAGCTTCGGGAAAAAGTCGTGAGTTCGAACTATTCAAGTGAAATCCAGTAAAAACCAGTTTGTAGTACCGACTGTACCTGGCATATTAAGCAATGGTAGGCAGAAAATCTATAGGGAAAGTATTTAGTTTCCTGAAAGATATTATATTCAATCATTTTCTCGTAAACATGAGCATTAATTGGTGAATTTATAATTAATTGCGTAGCAGAAGCCGCATGCATATGTGCACGTGGACAAGGCCCCAAACAGCACCTTTCACGATCGCATGGTCTATATAATTTACATCGACAATCCGTTAACTGGGATAGAAACTTTATTTAAACACAGAAAATCAAACGATTTAGGCTAAACTCAACCGGAAATTTCTTTAGTAATCGAGTAATTAAGACATGGAACTCGCTCTCAGAGGAAGTGGTTACATCACCAACGCTTATTGCTTCAAATCCAGACTGAACAAATTGTGGGTCAACCACCCAACCAAATTTCGACCATCGTTCTACTAGTGAGTTAGTCAACTGAACTGTGTAGTGGTAGTATGAACTGTTAAACAACCACTAACATTTTAAATGGAGAGGTTTTTTTCTTAACACCCAATAGGGTCACCATGATGTACCGTATATGTACAAAATCAACATTACAGGAATTAACGAACGATTACCAAGTGTCAAATATAGACATCTTTTAACGCAACCGGAAGTTTTAAACAAATAGTACGCGCATGTATAGTACTATACCAGTTGAAGAAAGTATCAACATACATCAAACAAGCCCAGAAGCTTACCAAAGATGTCATTTCAGCGACATAATCCATTTTTCAGATCAATCGAATCGGCGCACGTGCTGAAATTCTCTAACACAGCTGCTTTTCGTCAGTGCGTTCCACCATCGCCAATGATGGTTGCAGGATAAAATAGGAAATCTTGAAACGAGTGATTTTACTCATAAAAAGCAATAAAACATTAAAACGAAAAGAGCACAACAGTCACAATGATGCGGAACGACATTCTGAAACTATAACGTTGTGCTACCTACAGACATAATTAGCAATACGAGTTATTCCCCTTGCTTTATGTTTACCTTGCCATGGTCAGTTTGGTTATAAATCACTCAGACATTCAGGTCAATAAGGGATGGAATGACACGACAATACGGGAAGAGGAAACCCGTCAATAATTAGAGGCGCTACCCACCCACACTCCTATTTATAAGAACCCTAATTATAAGTTTTTATGGTGAATCGGGAAGTGTCAGTCTCAATGAAGCCTGATGGTAGTGCTGCATGAGCTATATAACTACAGACTGTTAGGGATACGCTATCTAGAATCGAATTCGAAGCTCGCGGCACACTTCACTCGAGTGATATTTGAACCGGGGCCTACATTTCGGACGGGCCGAAGTCCATTTTAACTATACGGTTTACTGAAGCTGCAAACATGGCGGACTACATGGAGCTGGTGAAGGAAACTATCCTGATGATCTTATCGATAATTTACTACTGGTTGAAAGCGATTATTCTGACATTTGTGCCGACAAGTTTACAGGCGAAAGACATATCTGGCGAAACTGTCCTGATAACTGGCGCAGGTAGGCTTACTCCAGTATATCTCATAGCACTTAGATACACAGCATGTAGTCAAATTACATCGTATATAAATTGTAACTAATGAGGATTGTACTGTGTGCTGGGGTATAAAGGGGGCGTGGCTTTTCTGATGCACGTGTGACACACCTGTGAAATATTTCAGGTGTATATGTGTTGGCCAGTCTAGATATACCTATATATATTGACAGGTGTGTATATATATCTCAGGTGTGTGTGTGGTAATTATAACGTATATATACAGTGACCACTGTCACGTACACTACAGTCAGATCAACTAAACAAGTTTTAAATCACAAAATCTACTAGTATACTGTAATAACACACCTGCCCATGATATGTTTAAACATGTATACCTGTATCATTTTGCATGGTTACCTAGCTGTTACATGTATGTTTTAACAAAACCTACACCTGTGCCTGATATTGTTTCTGATATGATACAAGAATTAGTTATTTACACCTGTATGTTACCTGTAACACCTGTATTTCACTTATATACACATATACAGGTGTTGTTTTCTGTAACATTTATTAACACCTGTATTTGATATATATATACCTTTACCAGGTATTGTTTTCTGTAACAGGTACTAACACCTGTATTTGATCTATATATACCTTTCATATATACCTTTCCATCCATTCATGCATGCAATATATTTAGCTTTGTAACATTCTTTATTAATTCGTTGCAGACAAGGTCACAATAACCTTAGTAAGTGTACGTAATTACGTCATATTATTATGTGGACCACGTCATAAGTAGCTCGTTGGTTTACTTGACAAGAATCTTCGCTTATTTCATTGCTTCGCCAAATAGTGTAGCGATTGTGTATTAATATCTAAAACAATATATAGAACTTGTATGTTACCTGTATCACCTGTATTTCACTTATATACACATATACAGGTGTTGTTTTCTGTAACATTTATTAACACCTGTATTTGATCTATATATACCTTTACCAGGTATTGTTTTCTGTAACAGGTACTAACACCTGTATTTGATCTATATATACCTTTACCAGGTATTGTTTTCTGTAACATGTACTAACACCTGTATTTGATCTATATATACCTTTACCAGGTATTGTTTTCTGTAAAAACTATTAACACCTGTATTTGATCTATATATACCTTTACCAGGTATTGTTTTCTGTAACATGTACTAACACCTGTATTTGATCTATATATACCTTTACCAGGTATTGTTTTCTGTAACATTTACTAACACCTGTATTTGATCTATATATACCTTTACCAGGTATTGTTTTCTGTAAAAACTATTAACACCTGTATTTGACCTATACACACCTGTATCTGACTTGTATACACCAGTACCAGGTATTGTTTTCTGTAACAACTATTAACACCTGTATTTGACCTATACACACCTGTATCTGACTTGTATACACCTGTACCAGGTATTGTTTTCTGTAACAACTATTAACACCTGTATTTGACCTATATAACCTGTATTTGACCTATATGTACCTGTATTTAACCTATATACACCTGGTTTTTATCTATATACACCTGAATTTGATCTATATACACCTGTATTTGATCTATATACACCTGTACAAGGTATTTTTGTCTGTTTCAAATACACAACCTATATTTAAAAATCTGTACTGGGTATTGATTTGTGTAACAACTACTGACACTTGTATGACATTTTTTCACCTGTACCAGGTATTGTTTTCTGTAACTATTAACACCTGTATTTGACCTATATACACCTGTATCTGACCTATACACACCTGTACCAGGTATTGTTTTCTGTAACTATTAACACCTGTATTTGACCTATATACATCTGTATCTGACCTATACACACCTGTACCAGGTATTGTTTTCTGTAACTATTAACACCTGTATTTGACCTATATACCTGTGTATTGTCCTCTACATGTATACAACCTAAATCACCTGTTTTACCTGTATGTACGTAATACCCTTAAACTATACACCTTTAAAATGTACCTGTGTAGGTGATATAAGGTCAGATTGATAATTACTATCTGTTAAGGATGAAACCCACACATGACTTTAGCTCATGTTAATCTATAAACATTCATATTTATTATGTATAATGTAGGTTTCAACAGTTTGTTTGACTTCACTCAGAATCACTAAAATTTGCTTCATATTTTCTGTTTTGGTAATATTTCTGTTTGTAAGTTTCAAGCTAGTGAGATAAAATCTAGTATTAGAATTTCAGTGAGCATATCTATAAACAAACACTAAGGGTCTAGTGGCATTTAGTCTACTGAAAGTGTGTAACATGATGTATTAAATTATCACTACAAATAGCAGGTATCAGTGAATGTTTATGTATGTGTTTCTCTTATGATGAGCAACTGGAAGAGATATAGGGTGAACTTTTTTGATGCTAATTATCTTTTCTGTATTATTATAGTTTTAAGTCTCTTTTTGTTTTGTTTATACACTAATGAAATTAAAAATTAAACAATAAATTAATCAATAAATAAAATAGATTTATCAAGACAGCTGGTAGTAGAATTAACTAGGAGTTGTGATGAATTCAAGCAGCTTCAGTTTAATTTATTATTTTGTAGGTGAACAGGTTAGACTGGTAACATGTGTAGGATTTAGATTTTTGTAATTTTACAGATATAAATTTACAGACTAGCTTAAATATGTAATACTGTTATCTTATCTCAGTTTTTAAGAAATTTGAATATTTGAAACATCTGCAGTTTGTTTACTAGGAGTTTTGTTTATGATAAATTGTACCCTAGGTCAGCCAAATGTAAATTAGGAAGTTCCTGAGATACCTCATCTGTCTTATATAACTACACATAGAAATCATAAACATCCCTCCCTGATACCTAGGTATGGTATATATATGCGGTGTTAATGGAGGTTTCTGTCTAGGTGATGTGAGTTTTATACTAGTGGTATCCAGGCCCTATAATATATGTGTAATGTCACCTTGAAGTGCTATCAGATTTCACTAAAATAGGTCACCATCATTTATAAAACGCTTTCCTTGGCTTGGTTACACTAACAATTACTCTTTTGGCATACAGTAAGGGTGTGCTAGCTGTGTTGGTAACCATTTTAAGGCCAGGTATCTCCTAATAAAATGTTGATAGGCTGTGTAATCACTTGTAGAGGAACTGGACTTGGTCAGTCATCAGTGACCAGATGGCTTAATCCATAGAGCTTATGGCTAGTGTTCAGGGGTCCGGAGTTTGAATCTTGGTCTGGCCTCTAAATTTTCTCCTTGCCTGTTTCACATACAAACTTAATGAAAAATTTTGAATTATGAATGCCTCAAAGCTTGAGGTCATGGAGAATATTCATCTTATTATACTTACTATGAAATGCCAAATTCTAAAAATATATTAAGTACCGTGTATATGTATATTTAGGTAAAAGCAACTTATTCTACCCAATAAGCGCACTGGGCTTAAAATATGACAGTTTAGTAAGGAGGCACTTAATAAAACCAAATTTGGACTAGCCTTTCATAACGTTATTGTATGAAATAAGCCATTCATTAATTTCGCAAAAGAAATAATTTAAAGAAGACTATAGGGTTTGCATATTTTCGTTGAATTTAATTAGTGGTAAGTCAAATTGGGGTCGTACAATGTGGGGAGGACCTTTTAGGAATGAGGGATGCTTATTTGGTCGAATATGGTACAGGAAGAAAATTAATCTTATAATAATTTGAATTAAATTTTTTCTCAATAATTCATATTTCAAATTGACTTAATTGAAGACTACATGTATATTAATAATTACATTGTTTAATTGTGTACAGGATGTGGCATCGGACGGTTGATGTCAGTACGTTTTGCGAAGCTAGGATGCCGGTTAGTATTATGGGATATAGATCCGAAAGGAAATGAAGAAACTGCCCGTCAGTGTAAGGCCGAGGGGGCCTCCACCAGGACCTACACGGTGGACCTTAGTAAGAGGGAGGACATATACCGAGTAGCTGGTGAGGTCTGTATCATGCTGTATCAAGCTGTATCACACTGTATCACACTGTATCATGCTGTATCACCACACTTTAAGTCAAGAACATCATGCTGTGTCACAGCCGTGTATAATGCTGTATCAAGCTGTATCAAGCTGTATCACACTGTATCATGCTGTATCACGCTGTATTGCATCGTATCTTACGTTGCATCACAGCCGTGTATAATGCTGTATCAAGCTGTATCCCCGCGGTATAGGTCTATATACTTATCACTGCTCAGTATAATTATGATAAGTCAAGGATTGTCAAGTAGAGTCATCAAATTACCACTTAACGCCTGGCAGAACGGATGTGACGGCTGTCTATCAGTTCAAGTCCCAGTCATTAAAATCTCTAGCTAAACAGAGTTGTCTGCCCTTGTAAGCGAAGATTTATTGTTACATAATCATCTTGTTTGTGAAAGCAACGTCTGCACAATGTCTTTAATCTTCAGAATTGTTGTCATGATGGTCAGTAAATCTCTGACATTTGGTGTTGTTAATTTCAATTGCAATGATACAATTATATATGCAAATAATTCACCGAATGTTTTATTCAGAAATATATATTAATACCTAAAATTATCTCAAGGTACGTATCTCTGTTATAAATTATATATACTTGTATGATAGTATAATTCTCTTATAGCTATAACCCTTATTTACATGTATAACCAAATAACAGTCAATTGTCACTTTGTTTGCCCCTCTCTATAATGTTGGGGTTGGAGAGAAGTATTGTAGTGGTCAAACCATGGTATAACTGACCATTTGGGACCCTGTGTACAATGTTGGGGTTGGAGAGAAGTATTGTAGTGGTCAAACCATGGTATAAATAACCATTTGGGACCCTACACAGAGGTCACCAACACAGGTTTCATTCTATACATCATTTGTGTCTGTGCTACCATTCATTCATTTACCTGATAAGATTCCTAATAATATATTACGTGTTCTCTATTATTCCAGGTAAAGCAGGATATTGGAGATGTTGATATCTTAGTAAACAATGCGGGAATCGTGTCTGGTAATAAGTTCCTCAAGATCTCGGACAGCATGATCCAGAAAACGTTTGAGGTCAACACATTAGCTCACTTCTGGGTAAGTTTCACTGTAAATTCCCATTCACCCCTGGAATTTTATCATGAACTATTCCAGTTCTCTAAGTAGAATAGTCCAAATGTGTGTTCAAGGGTTAATGAGTAAGTGTTGTCATAATGTCCTATAATTTCAATTAAAATGGTGTAGGAACTACACCTCAGCTTTACATGAGTTGTATTAATTATTAAAAAAATATTTGATAATTTCCCACAGACATGTAAAGCGTTTCTACCTGCGATGGTTGAGCGTAACCACGGCCACGTTGTAAATATCGCCAGTTCGGCGGGATTACTTGGTGTAAATGGACTCTGTGACTACTGTGCCAGTAAATTTGGAGCTGTCGGCTTTGACGAGTCACTCAGATTCGAGATGGAAATGCAAGGGAAGGACGGAGTTCATACCACAGTTGTCTGCCCCTTCTACATATCAACCGGCATGTTTGCTGGCTGTAAGACGAGGTAACATTAGAATGTTTATTTCAACATTTTACTTCATCTTTGCAAAATGACGGCCTATATACAATAAAACACGGTTATTAAAGGGACAATTCACTCAGGCTAATTCTTTTACATAACCAAGAAGCAAAATATGGCATAAATGTATTGTTCTACATTTCTTATGAAACATATAACATAAGATATTGACAAATTCCACGTCATTATTTAGTATTTTAATTGATACTGTTGTAATTACAATTCGTTGATCAATACGATTAAGCAGGTACAATATGTACGCTGTACCCATACCCGAACCAAAGTCACGCACGTTAAACAAATGAACTACATAACCACTGTGGAGGTGATATACGGTAAACCTTTGGTTAGTTCGAACAAAATTAAATAAATATTGATGGACCAGTTCAAATTATCCGAATTTAAGCTTCGGGAAAAAGTCGTGAGTTCGAACTATTCAAGTGAAATCAGTAAAAACCAGTTTTGAGTACCGATGTACCTGGCATATTAAGCAATGTAAGGCAGAAAATCTATAGGGAAAGTATTTAGTTTCCTGAAGATATTATATTCAATCATTTTCTCGTAAACATGAGCATTTAATTGGTGAATTTATAATTAATTGCGTAGCAGAAGCCGCATGCATATGTGCACGTGGACAAGGCCCCAAACAGCACCGTTCACGATCGCGGTCTATATAATTTACATCGACATCCGTTAACTGGGATAGAAACTTTATTTAAACCACAGAAAATCTAGTTAGATCTTTGTTATATTTCGTAACAAACGTAAATTTATTTATTTACTTTTTTAGTAAAGAAAATCTGGTTGCATTTACGAAACTGCTGTTGAAAATATTTGTTTACATTCATTTCGTAAAATTAGGTCACAATCGCACTGTGACTGTCAGATTGTCCAAAACCCGGTTGCATATTGTCTGCTTCTAAAATTACGTAACTAGTTAACCTAATGAAAAGCTGCGTATCTATTCTTCAATTACCCAACACGTGGATTGTTTTGGCTGGAGCTGAATATGTAATCACACTCACTTGCTGTGACCCAGCGGCTCGCTTTTGATGCTCGCTGTGACACCTCGTAACTGGCCTGTCCAAGCCAGTGTGAGGCACGTGTTTACAGGTAATTTAACACCTTGATTGGCTGATTAAAGATAGATTGAATGCATATTTTAATGTCGACTTAAACTGATTTCCGTATCTAGATTGGACTTAACAAACATTGGCGATTTCTTCCACGTGTTTCCATCAGGTACAGCGAATTTAAATATACATTGTCGGGGCCTAAGATTAAATTTGGCCTTGCTGCTTTGTGTACGATATATCGGCATGAATAATTTGTATTTATGGCTTAAAATGTTCATTACGTATCTGTCGTATGGTCATTATAATAATGATCATTTATACAATCTTTATTCCAAACATCAAAACTGTTGCAATATGCAAAATATATCGCCATATTTAGGGACTCCATTGCGCCGATTTGCCGACAAAAATCTTACTTTTACATTCATAATTTTGAGGTTTTTCAATGTAAAACCAATTTTCATGATGTAATACTTACCATGACTTTAGTATGCAAATACGCTACCTACACCCATCTTTGTAGCCCCAACAAACATAAGATTTGAGAATCCCGTCTCCCTACCGTACCTCATCTCGTACTCAACGAGAGTAACATAGAGTGGTCTCCCTTCCTCAAAAACCCTTTATGGAGCCACAGGGGCAAAATGGCTGAGGAGGAAAGGGGAGGAAACAGAAGGGTGGGACTCCATAAAGTTATGGTAAGTATTACATCATGAAAATTGGTTTTACATTGAAAAACCTCAATTTCATTTCAGTAATACGTTACCATAACTTTAGTATGCGAATTCGTCTTACCGTAGTGGAGAGTCCGAAGCCAGGCAGCCCAATCAAACGTCAAATCCAGGAGACAAGCCCCAGTAGGGAGAATAAAAAGGGGTAAACGATAGCAGCTGTTGATTAACAATTTGTTTATACCACATGTGGTATAAAATAGATGTAGACAATTTGATTATAATACAAACTGCATAGTTAGAGAATAGACGATCTATATCCCAGTTGTATTTAATCTATCGCTATTAAGCGGATATAGATTGTGGTAGATAACAGGTCACATCGACTCCGTGTTGTTTGGATATTTGGATTATTTATTTCCACATCCTCGCTAAGTTATTTTTTAAAAGTGTACAATAACTCAGCTCTTTGTGGAATATTAATTATCATTCTCAACAGTCGCTACTCGTTTGTGTAAGTCTCTATATGACAGTCAATTTTGCACAAAGTATACTCTCGGGAAAAATAATTTACCAGAGTGATCGAGGATCAAAATACAATACGAACTACTGCAAAACAATTGTTTTCTAAAATCTATTATTTACAGATTATTTGGCATATTAAGCTTGAATCAATGCTTTGATGGCTGCATTAGTATACCTCTGTAAAATATTTTTTTCAGTGAGTCTTTGAAATTATTGATAAGTTACTTGAGGCAGATTTGGGTGTCCCTGGATATCTGCGAGTGTATTAAATGAATTATAATATGCATGTTCCAAGTTTATGGAATATTGGTCTACTTATTTCTGCGTTTGCTCATGCAAATACCTTGATTTCCTGACATTGATTCATACCTACAGGAGTCTGCCTGTAAGACGCAAGAAAGAGACTCATGAGTGTTTTCCTGTCAAGTGGCATTATAATGTTTATTGCTAAACATTGTTGTGTAAATTCAATGAATGGTCTTCTTTTGATAGGTCAAGTAATATGAGAAGGTTTGTAAGCCAATATCTCAACATGTTAACTTGAATGTAACTATGTAATAAAGCTGTCACTAATGCTCTTTTGGTTAGAAACAATCTAACCTGGACACATATTGTGAACTTTTTTATCGCAGTGAATTAGCAATAAAACTTTTAAAGCTTCTTCTTGATTGAGTTTGTTTAGGTCACCATGAGACGAAGTATCAAGTGACGCTATTTCTAATCGGCCTTTTGTCTGTCGTCGTCCGTCGTCCCGTTTCGTACCGTGCGGTGCGTTCGGTCCGTGGCCGTCACCTTCGTCCCGTAACCAACCACTCTTACCCCATTTTTCTCTTGGGAATTTCTTCTCCAAAACTGCTGGGAATGGCAATTTCAATGATAATTTTGCACAATACCTTCTAAGGCATAAGGCCAATGCAAAATTGTGAATAATATGGTCCCCACCCCACCCAGGGGGCTAACTGGGTTAGGTGGCCAAAAAGGGGTAAAATTGAGTAAAGATTTCAAAAAATCTTCTTCTCTACTCACAGATGTGGTAGATCAAATGCTACTGCCTTTCAATAGATAGAAAGGTCTTAAGGTCCTTTACCAAAAATTGTGGAATTATAATGACCCTTGGGGTGCTTTAGTTTCCCCTGGGAGGGGGTTAAGTTTAAACTATACGTTTATATTGGGAAACAGCTTTTGTGCATTATTTGGTCAGTTTGTAATAGGAAAATGAGTTCAAATGTTTGTCAGAATTATCAAGTAATGAGGAGAAAGCCATTTAATCCTATGTAACAAAATTTTCTATGAGCTGACCCCCCCAGGGGTCTTAGGGGCGGGGTCAAAAAGGGGCGTCAAATTAGAGCCTAAAACTTCAAAAACTCTTCTTCTGAAATTCTGTGAAATGGTAGAATCAAATACTTTTCATAATATAGAAAGGTCTTAGGTCCTTTGACAAAAATTGTGAATCAATATGACCCTGGGGTCTCACGTTTCCCCCTGGGGATAGGGGGTCAAGTTTACTATAGATTTAATATAGGGAAAACACATTTATGAGATGTAATCTGCTCAATGTTTGCCACCATTGGAAACAAGTTCAACTTGGTTAGAAATTATTAGTCTGAGATAGCATTTTAATATCATATACACATTTGGTCCTGGGCCGAAACTCCCTGGGGGGAGAGGGGTGGGGGCTTATTAAAAAAAAAAGCGGGGGGTCCAAGGAATTAGGGCTAAAACTGTCCAAAAAAAAAAATCTTCATTCTGAAATTCTTGGAAATGGGTAGATTTTATCAAATACTTGGTTGCAGTGAATAGGAGGTCGTTAGGGTGCCTTGTACAGGGGAAAAGTGTGTGAGAAGTAGTAGGTACGCCTGTGGGTCTCACGATTGTTTCCCGCGTGGGGAGGGGGTGCAGAGGTGTGTGTCTGATAGGTCTTTATAAATAAGGGAAAAACACATATTATGGGCATAAGTATGATCGATCATTTTATTGGAACGGAAGTCAAAGCTCTGGTTAGAATTATTAGCCTAAAGGTAGGGCATTTTAATATGCATATGCCACATGTGGTCTGGGCCGAGCAACCCCTGCGGGGCAGGGAGGGGGCGGAAGGCCTAAGAAAAAGGTCAAATAGGCTTAAAGACTTCACAAATCTTGCTTCTGAAGATTCTGGAAATGGTAGATATCAAGTAACTCCGTTTCATTAAGATAGAAGGTCTTAAGGTCCTTTACAAAAATTGGAAAATTATATGAAACCCTTGGAGTCATCGGCGGATTTCCCCCTGGGAGGGGGTCAAAGTTTACTAAGCGAAGGTAGACCCCCCCTATCCCGGTAACGGTATATCTTAATATGCCCCAGTCCCACTTATACACCTCTTCGACCATTGAGACCTCAAAACTAAATACTAGATTCATCACTTAAAATAACGTTCTTATTGTAATTGTACGATTCCGTCAATCGCATTAGGTGACGTCACAAATCAACCTTTGACATACTCAAATAAGTCAAAATTGAGGTCTGAAATCCGATTTTAGTGTGTGTCCAGAACCTGTCAATTGTGAGCTTAATTGTCCAGATACAGATATGCAGATGGTCTCAAACGATAGAGCGATCAAAGTAAGGAGCAAAATAAAAAGGAAAGACAGAAAGTATAAGATATACGATATCAAATGACATAATATTGATGGGTGGTGGCTACTCCCAGAAGCGGAGTTTGTCCTCCCTTTGTAATTGGTATGTAGCGCGGCATGCTCGATGCGACTTCTGTGTAGCACCTGGCAGAATAAATCGTGGCGACCTTAGAGGGTCATTTTTTGCTTGTTTGCAGTGTGTACAGTTTATTTTAATTGTGAAAATGACATCAAACCGAAAATCTAGATGCTAACTGCTTTCATATATAGCATTTGTTATAACCTACTGTAAAATTGAGTCAGGATCGAATCCTGCCGGCCGTCGAAAGATATAAGGAAATCCTTTCCAAATACTAAATCAGATGTTGAAATTGAATCATGTGAAACAAATAATTATATGCCAAACTGATCATTAAAGATGGTTTTTACCTACTTTTGAAGTGAAATCTGTGTCATTGCCAACCCTAGTTGACATTAAAATGTTTAAATTGTTATTTATTTTCCAGAATTATTCCAACCAAAGTGCTGTCTATATTGTGTTTATACTTCGGAGCCTCCACTCGATGGATGAGTTCAAAAGGTCGAGAACGGAAAACAGGATTAAAGTATCCAGTAAATGTTTTTCTTATATAAGCTGCATGTGCTCAATTCTTTTGTAAATATTTTATTTCCATTAACAAAATCAATATTTTAAATGAAATACATGATACAGTTTGATACATATAATGGAAAATATATCAATATTACTTACTGTCACAGAGATGAAGAATATCCGCCTACTCTACCTCATCCCACCTCCCCTCCTCGCCGTACCTCATCCCCCCTCCCCTCCTCGCCGTACCTTTATCCACCCTCCCCTCCTCGCCTTACCTCATCCACCCCTCCCTCCTCGACGTACCTTATCCACCCCTCCCCTCCTCGCCTTACCTCATCCCACCCCTCCCCTCCTCGCCGTACCTTATCCACCCCTCCCCTCCTCGCCTTAACTCATCCCACCCCTCCCTCCTCGCCGTACCTTATCCCACCCCTCCCTTCTTGCCTTACCTCATCCCACCTCCCTCCTCGCCGTACCGCACATCCCACCTCCCCTCCGCCGTACCTTATCCCACCCTCCCCTCCTCGCCGTACCTTATCCACCCCTCCCTCCACCCTCCTCCCGCCGTACCTTATCCCACCCCTCCCCCTCCTCGCCGTACCTTATCCCATCCTCCCCTCCTCGCCGTACCTTATCCCACCCCTCCCCTCCTCGCCGTACCTTATCCCACCCCTCCCCTCCTCGCGTACCTTAATCCCACCCCTCCCCTCCTCGCCGTACCTTATCCCACCCCTACCCTCCTCGCCGTACCTTATCCCACCCCTCCCCTCCTCGCCGTACCTTATCCCACCCCTCCCCTCCTCTCCGTACCTTATCCCACCCCTCCAATCCTCGCCGTACCTTATCCCACGCTCCCCTCCTCGCCGTACATATCCACCCCCCTCCTCGCCGTACCTTATCCCACCCCTCCCCTCCTCGCCTTACCTCATCCCACCCTCCCTTCCTTGCCGTACCTTATCCCACCCTCCCACTCCTCACCGTACCTTATCCCACCCTCCCCCTCGCCGTACCTTATCCCACCCCTCCTCCTTGCCTACCTACGCATACTACTTATCCACCTCCCCTCCCTCGCTTACCTATCCACCCTTCCCTCCTCGCCGTACCTTATCCCACCCCCCCTCCTCGCCTTACCTCATCCCACCCCCTCCCCTCCTTGCGTACCTTATCCCACCCTCCCCTCCTTGCCTTACCTATCCCAACCCTCCCACCATCGCCGTACCTTATCCACCCCACCGTCCTCGCGCCGTACCTTATCCCACCCCTCCCCTCCTCGCCGTAACCTTTCCCACCCCTCCCTCCTCTCCGTTACCTTATCCCACCCTCCAATCCTCGCGTACCTTATCCCATCGCTTCCCTCTCGCCGTACCTTAATCCCACTCCTCCCTCCTCGCCGTACCTTATCCCACCCTCCCCTCCTCGCCGTACCTTATTACCCAACCCCTCCCTCCCTCGCTACCTCATCCACCCCTTCCTCCTTGCGTACCTATCCCACCCCTCCCCTCCTCACCGTACCTTATCCCACCCCTCCCCTCCTCGCCGTACCTTATCCCACCCTCCCTCCTCGCCTTACCTCATCCCACCCTTCCCCTCCACCGTACCTTACCCCCCCCTCCCTCCTCGCCTTACCTCATCCCACCTTCCCCTCCTCGCCGTACCACATCCCACCCCTCCCCTCCTCGCCTTACCCATCCCACCCCTCCCTCCTCGCCGTACCTTATCCCACCCCTCCCCTCCTTGCCAACCTCATCCCACCCCTCCCCTCCTCGCCGCTACTTATCCACCCTCCCTCCTTCGCCGTACCTTATCCCATCCCTCCCCTCCTCGCTGTAAACTT
>SAYR01039446.1:847606-884473 GCA_004382745.1 Argopecten irradians irradians
TTCCCAGGAACCCCTCGAAGGAAAGGGATAAAAAATGGAATACCTCCCAGAGAAAGAGGATTACCATCGTGATGCCCTGCCCGCATACAGTTAAAACCAAAAATAAATACCATGTCTAGGGGCGGAGGAACAGTCACAGACTGAGCCTCCACAAACTGGACCCAAGGAAAACAGTCCCTCAGAATGAGAGGACAGGGACCGGAGGTAAAAGTCAGTGAAAGTAGACTGACCCGCCAAAAGGCAGCAGACATGATGGTCCTGGAATGAGGCCCCATTTAGGAGAGCCAAAGAAAGCTGCAAGGGCTCTAACCTCATGAGCCCTCACCTTACATTTCGCCCGAGTAGATCATTTAGTAGCTCATAAGCAATCTTGATCACCTGACATATCCATCCTGGAAATGGATTGGGGAGGAGATATCCTGCTGACCCTGTTTTAATGGGCAAGAATAGACGAGATCGAGTACCTCGCCCCCCCCTAGTTTATCAAGGTAAAACCTAAGTGCTCGACAGGGGCACAGCAACTGATCATTCTCCTCAGACTCAACAGAGACTGTCAAGGAAGGAATCCAATGGGATCGGGCGAAAAAACCAGGAACCTGATTCTTTGCCAAAAGGCAGTCAACAATCGGGACCGGTAAGGTCTTCGCCGTGCGGTTTTTCAAACACAGAAAAACGCCTAGCCAACAAGACATTGGCGAGCAATGACACCTGTAAAGACGCCAAGGCTCTCAATGCCCTGTTCAGGGCAGAGGTAACTCTGTCCTGAATGTCGGCCTGCTCTGTCTCAGATATCCGACCCTCAGGCACATCGGATACCCTATATAGACTAACCGTCGAAAGTCTATTATAGAACAGAATTTGAATGGAAAGGCGCAGCAGCCTCTCCATCTTGTGGTGCTCCTTGGAGCCGAACACCACCTGGTCCACTGACTTGCCGGGGCCAAGCTGCCAATTCTCTAACTCCAAGCTTAGCTGGCTGAGAGGACAGCAGTCCATCGTGAATGGCATAATCAGAGGCCTGAACCTCTGATAAATCACCCACACTGAGCTGCAACCTGGCAAACCCAGGCGTGCGAGATGAAGAAATTCTTCTCCATAACTCGAGACTGGGCAGTGGCCAAGAGCTGAGACCACAATAGTGCCTTCTGGCAGTGAGCGATCTGACTGAGGCAGATGCCCGTGGAGCCACCAAGAACCCAAAAGGGTGGTGGACTCCGGGATGGATGATGCGGAAGGTGGTGGGCAAACCTCCGCCCGAGAATCCGAGATACATCGGCCCTAAGGGCGCCGATCCCAGACAAAACCTGCTGGGCATCCACCTCAGCAGCCTCGGGAGGTCACCCTCTTCCTGGAAATGCCTCAACCTGAGGATCTGCATCCGACAAACCAGAATTTGGTCAAATCGGAGCAGCCAGGGGAGAGATGAAACAACATCATCATCCTCTGCCGAACCCACCGACCTCACAGTCCATATCCTCCTCGTTGCCTGGACCCGAGGTCCCAACGGGGAGAAAGGGCCAGCAAAAGAACAGACTCAGGGAAAACTCTCCTGAGCAGGCTCGAACAAGTGGCGTTTAGGAGCCGAACTCCTAACCACAGAAGCTGAGGGCTTCGACCTAACGGTCAGAGCTCGACCCTTGGACTCGAGACAACGGGACTGCACGAGAAGCAGAAGTCCTAAGGGGTCCGGCGAAACCTTTCTAGGACCGGCCGTAACGGCAACCCGAAGCAGCAGTAGGTTGGGGGGAGCAACCGAACCGCTGACAGGTCTCCGCGAGGGAGAAGACCAAACCCCAAGGGTTCCAAGAAGGAATAGCCATGGGGTTAAAACGTATCCATGAAAATACGGAAAAGGTCCCGTGGTTGGGAGTGACCCCAGAACTGGCCAAACTGGCCTGCCTGAGACTGGGGCTGGCCAACCTGACCAAAGGACGAGGTTGGACCCCACTCCCCCAAGTGGAAACCCGGACATGTATGGGCTAGGCCCATAACTGCCGGGATGCTGCCTGAAACCCAAAACCATCCGCAGGCTGGTTTGGGGGGCCCAAGGATGGTTGCCCGCAGGCACCCGTATACCCTAAGCCAGGGGGAAAAAGGAGGCCGAAAATCGGAACACCTGACCAACAAAACCCAGGACCCTGAGGATGAACCCCCTGGGAAAAACCGAGCCAGCACACTCAGGAGCGGACTAATAGGACCGGGACCAGGTAACTGGACGGGAGGGGAAAGTTGGACCAGAATTGATGCTGGGATTAGAGAGCTGCGCATCACTATCCCAGTGGAAACGGACAAACCAGAAAGGAAGTCTGTAGTCCCCTGAAACCCAACTCGGATGAATAGGTCCGGCATCAAGACCGCCCCCCAACAGCAACACCGACCTGGAATGCCGGAGCGCGCTGACATCATCAGAGACCGGCGGCTGGTAGTCCCTACCCGAAGGCAGCTATGGAAGCTTACGAGCATTCCCAGCAATTCGACCCTAAGAGCCGAGAAACGTCAGGGTCAGGCTGCCCTCCCTACTCCAGGAACATACCTGGACAGGAGGGACCACCCCCTGATCTCGAGAGAACCTGTAGAGACAGGGAAACTGACCGAAGACAGGACAGAAAACAGAACTAGAAGCCTGCTTCCCTTCTCCTCCGTAAGATGAGGACGAATCCTCTTACAGGGAGGGAAGAAGATCGCTTGGTGTTAAATGCCGGCCTGGCCAAGAGCTCTCCAACTGGACAAAGTTCACAAGGAAAGGATCTCAATGACAAGGGCGACATAGGGGAATGCATCATGTGGGTCCGGTTCCTCATAGAAATGGGAACACCCTGAGCAGACCCCTACGCTGAACCCGAGCGGGACTACAGGCATTACACGCAATTACGGTAAACAAGGTAAGAAAATTAAGTCAAAAACGTAAATATAAGCAACACACGCTAAAACACGTAAAAAACAGTGTTAGGTGACACAAATCTTACCTAATACAACGGCAACGAAGCCTCAGCAACGAAAAACCGAACAAAAAACAAACGTAAACAAACCGGAAACAGCGAGACGTTCACCAAGTATGCGGATCGCACGGAACAACGGGAAGCAGCGTGGAACAGTCAAAAAAAGGCCGAAAAAGCACAAACAACGAATGACAGTACAAAAAGAAAACAACACAGGGCAGATGGGTAAACACACAAACTGATATGTGGGTGAAAAAAATTTGACTAAAACGTCAAATAAATGGAACCTAAACAGCCGAAACGAATAGACACCATGCAATTGCCGTCCGAGCTGTGTACGCGCCATAAAAGGAAAGAGGAAGGGAGACCACTCTATGTTACTCTCGTCGAGTACGAGATGAGGTACGGTAGGGGAGACAGATTCTAAATCTTATTTTGTTGGGCTTACAAAGATGGGTGTAGGTAGCGTATTTGCATACTAAAGTTATGGTAACGTATTACTGAAATGAAATGACGTGTTCGATACTTATCTGAAATAGGATTGATTATAAAAAGTCAAGGTTCCGTAACTATCACTAGCTAAAAATTACCGTTTTTTCGGAAAAATTGTGTGTTCGAACTATCCGGCGGTTCGAATTCACCGGAGGTTTACCGTACTGATTTTTTAGGGCAAACAATTCACCTAATAAGGTAAACAATGACCTTCTGTCAGAGGCGATTTGAGCGTTCTAGACAAAAGTAGGCATTACTCTACGAGCAAGGGACTGGGGTTCGGCAATCAAGGGATAATTCCCGACCACACATGTGTAATGGCGGACAGCGAGTGAGTTTTTGAACATTTCACACGCATTTCACCACCATGGGGTTATTCTGAACATATCACAGTAAACTCGACTGATCTATATTCCATTAGAATGGGGTTTTCGATGATATATACAAGTTTTAATGTTCTCGTGAATGATTGTCCTTTAAGATCCTCTGGAGACCAACAAAATTACTTTGTTATAAACATAGTTCGTTATACAGATATTATGTACATCTTTGGGAACCCAAATAATAGGAATTACTACTTATAACCGTGAATTGATGTAGGTAAGCGTGATCAATTTAAAGTGTTAACAGTTATATGGAGTTCAATAATTAAATGTACCACAAGCTTATAGCGAGTGGATCAAATGATTTAAAGAATTTACTGAATTTCATGTTACATAGCGCATGAGTGTGAGATTTCATGTTACAGTGCCATGAGTGAAGATTTATGTTACATAGCCATGATGTAGATTTCATGTTACATAGCCATGAGTGTGAGATTTCATGTTACATAGCCTGAGTGTAAGATTTATGTTACATAGCCATAAGTTGAAATTTCATGTTACATAGCCATGAATGTGAGATTTTATGTTACATAGCATGAGTGTGAAGATTTCATGTTACATAGCCATAGAGTGTGAGATTTTATGGTACATAGCCATGAGTGTGGAGATTTCATGTTACAGATAGCCATGAGTGGTGAGATTTCATGTTACATAGCCATGAGTGTGAGATTTTCATGTTACATAGCCATGAGTGTGAGATTTTATGTTACATAGCCATAAGTGTGAGATTTCATGTTACATAGCCATGAGTGTGAGATTTTATGTTCATAGCCATAAGTTACATAGCCATGAGTGTGAGATTTCATGTTACAACATAGCCATGAGTGTTGAGATTTATGTTACATAGCATGAGTGTGAGATTTCATGTTACAATAGCCATGAGTGTGAGATTTCATGTTACATTAGCCATGAGTGTGAGATTTCATGTTACATAGCCATGAGTGTGAGATTTTATGTTACATAGCCATGAGTGTGAGATTTTCAATGTTACATAGCCATGAGTAGTGAGATTTTATGTTACATAGCCATGAGTGTAAGATTTTATGTTACATAGCCAATGAGTGTAAGATTTTATGTTACATAGCCATGAGTGTGAGATTTCATGTTACATAGCAATGAGTGGAAGATTTCATGTTACATAGCCATGAGTGTAAGATTTTTATGTTACATAGCATGAGTGTGAAGATTTCATAGTTACATAGCCATGAGTGTAAGATTTTAATGTTTACATAGCCATGAGTGTGGAGATTTCATGTTACATAGCCATGATGTAGATTTTATGTGTTACATAGCCATGAGTGGTGAGATTTTATGTTACATAGGTGAGAGTTTTTATTCATACATGAGTGTAAGATTTTATGTTAGTACATAGCCATGAGTGTAAGATTTTAATGTATCACAATAACTGTAGTATTTATGAAAAAGATTCACAAACTTAAACAGTGGGTGAAATCTGTCCTCGAATTTTGGACATTTTTGGTTCTACGGAGAACGAATGTGTGACATCAATTTTGGATTTATGACATCATTATTTGGCTGTGAACGTTACAAATGTGTTATTACACAAGTATATTAGAATATGATATTTACGATATAAGCCGTATGGCATGTTGAACAGACCAATAATGTGGTATTTAACTTATTATGTTTTCCTTTTATTTCCCAGGGTGCCCATGGTTACTGCCAATCCTCAAACCAGACTTTGCAGCCCAATAGAATCGTAGACGCCGTCCTCTGTAACCACAGAAATGATCATCCTTCCCGCTCCCTCTACTTCTTTATGGGACTTAAAGGGTAGGTAACTTGTCTACAAGGGGGAGGTTAACCTGTCTACATGGGCCCAGTTCAATAAAACATTTCTTAATTTTGAAGAATTCTTCATACATAATTTAAAATTCTCCATAGAAAAGCGTTACAGAGATAAAGGAATTTATTCACTATTGTAACGCTTTCCTGTGCAGAAAAAGTTCATTAAAGAATTCCTTTAAGTTTGAAATTTTGCTGAAACTGGGCCCAGCTGTTGTACCCTGAATATTCACATTGACTACATGTGTGCAGATCTTTGAAATTAGAAGTGTTTAAATATGTCTTTGCGGGTAAATGGAGGATTAGGTACATGTAAACTGTGTTTCAACTTGCTTGTTGCCTTCTTAATAATGTAATTGTTAATTTTTATGAATACTGACACCAGAAGTTTAATATCCTTTGGACGGCCGTAACGTATTTATGCGTAATTATGCATTTGTTCCCACTTCATACACCCTTCTGGAGCCCCATTGAGACCTCGAAAACTAAATACTAGATTTTCATCACTAAAATAACGTCATGTCAATTGAGATTCTGTCATCGCATTAGTGACGTCACAAATCAACCTTTGACATACTCAAATAGTCAAAATTGAGGTCTGAAATCCGGATTTTAGTGTGTGTCCAGAAACCTGTCATTGTGAGCTTAATTGTCCAGATACAGATATGCAGATGGTCTCAAACGATAGAGCGGATCAAAGTAAGAGACAAAATAAAGAAAGGGACAAGAAAGTATAAGAATACGATATCAAATGACATAATATTGATGGTGTGCTACTCCCAGAAGCGGCATTTGTCCTCCCTTTGTAATTGGTATGTAGCGCATGCTCGATGTGACTTCCTGTGTAGCACCTGGCAGAATAAATCGTGGCGACCTTTGGGGTCTCATTTTTTGCTTGTTTGCAGTGTGTACAGTTATTTTAATTGTGAAAATGACATCAAACCGAAAATCTAGATGCTAACTGCTTTCATATATATGCGCATTTGTTTATAACCTACTGTCAAAAATTGAGTCAGGATCAAAATCCTGCCGGCCGTCGAAAGATATAAGGGAAATCCTTTCCAAATACTAAATCAGAGTTTGAAATTGAATCATGTGAAACAAATAATTATATGCAAACTGATCATTAAAGAGTGTTTTTACCTACTTTTGAAGTGAAATCTGTGTCATTGCCAATCCTAGTTGAACATTAAAATGTTTAAATTGTTATTTATTTCCAGAATATTCCACCAAAGTGCTGTCTATATTGTTTTATACTTCGGAGCCTCCACTCGATGGATGAGTTTCAAAAGGTCGAGAACGGAAAACAGGATTAAAGTATCCAGTAAATGTTTTTCTTATAAGCTGCATGTGCTCAATCTTAATCCCTACCTCATCTCCACCCCTACCCCTCCCTCCGCCTTCCCTTCATCCCACCCCTCCCTCCTCGCCGTACCTTATCCCACCCTCCCCTCCTCGCCGTAACTGATCCACCCTCCCCTCCTCGCCTTACCTCATCCACCCTTCCCCTCCTCGCCTTACCTTCATCCACCCCTCCCCTCCTCGCCCTCCTCATCCCACCTCCCCTCCTTCCTGCCTACCTCATCCCACCCCTCCCTCCTCGGCTACCTTATCCCACCCTCCCCTCCCCTCGCCGTACTTATCCCACCCCTCCCCCTCCGCCGTACCTTATCCCACCCCTCCCCTCCTCGCCGTACTTATCCCACCCCTCCCCTCCTCGCCGTACCTTATCCCACCCTCCCCTCCTCGCCGTACCTTATCCCACCCCTCCCCTCCTCGCCGTACCTCATCCCACCACTCCCCTCCTCATCCCACCCCTCCCCTCCTCGCCTTACCTCATCCCACCCCTCCCCTCCTCGCCCTACCTC
The DNA here is from genome assembly GCA_004382745.1 of Argopecten irradians irradians. Lineage (NCBI taxonomy): Eukaryota > Metazoa > Mollusca > Bivalvia > Pectinida > Pectinidae > Argopecten > Argopecten irradians. Next base: position 855,095 of record SAYR01039446.1, read on the forward strand.
TCCTCAGTTAAGATGTGTTTCAAATATGTTTTGAATCTAACAGATTTTATTTCTTTTTACAGAATAAATTGTTGAAAATGAAATCCAGATATAAGGTTTGTGATTTTAATTTTGCATGATGTATTTTATAGTAAATATCCAGGTATCTGAACAGCATTTTTACATAACAGGAATTCTGTTCTAGATGCTATATTTTGTCATCGTATTCCATCTTTTTATTGAAGTTATCTACCCTTGTTGGTAGGTTGGGTATTGATTATGACATCATGTATTAGGGAGCATAACATCATACTTCTTAGAGGAAACAAAAGGATGATATCACAATTAACACATCCTGCAAGGGAGATAATTCATATATACTAAACTAACTTGGTATGGCAGATGTTGTCGATGTAACAGAAAAGATTACTCTTCCAACCAATAATTCTCTTTTATTTTTCTGGAGCTGTTTAGAAACCAGTTTGTTCTATAAGCCTTGATTTAAATAGTGTTGTCTTTGCATAACACACGAAAGAAGTAGTTCTATTCATAACCTTTTACAAACAGCATGGTCTATTGCATGTTCATGATGATAGACCATAATTGACCCAATTAGAACACAAATAAGGAGGCTCTTAATATAACCAAATTTGGACCAGCATTTTATAAAAGCAACTGTACCAAATAAGCCATATAAATCCATTTGCAAAAGAAATCACAAATAAAGAAACCTAAGGTTTTTCAAATTTTCATTCTGCGTTTTATAAGAGTTAATTGAAATTGCACTAATGCCTCCAAAAGGGGGATGGGTGCTTATATGTATGGGAAGGCTTATTGCATCAATTAGGTAATGATTCTAGGATCCTAACTAATGCAAATTTCCTTTACAGCTGACACGGTTGATTGAAGTTTGTAGCAGTCCACAGCCTTAACTTGCCGAGGTTCAGGTGCATTACCTTATAACAAGGCTGAATGATGATCAGGAGACAGACATTGTAGATATGATCCTTGATGTGTGTGAATTTGAGATGTAATGCTAAGAACTCACGCAGTGCATCATCAGTTGTTTAACATATTCACCCCCTGAATTTTCAAAATAGACTGTTCAAACCTTTGAATTGGAGGATTCCAAATGTGTGTTTAGGGGTGAACAAATTTAAGTGGTTAAATTCAAACTATGCAGTATTGAAAAGGTATGTTTACAGTGAACCCACAATAATCCAGACACCGATAGCCAGCAAAAAATGTACAATCCAGACAAAAATATCTGAGAAATAGAATCAAACAATCTGGAAAAATAGCAGTCCGAAAAGTTTGGGCCGAGAATACAAATACACAAATATTTGGATTATTGAGGGCCCACAGTAGTTCATATAAAATGTATTAGTCTGGTTAGAATGATGAGATCTACATCGTTGTTTTTATTGTGTTGTATTGTGTGTTTATTCTGACTTTGTTATCGTTGTTAGGTGTTATGGTCTAACAGAGGTATTTATCATATTTACATTGTGATCATGTTTCAAACTGGGGTTCTTTTCTCAATATTATTATTTAACAAATCATTATTTGATTTAATAAATTAAAATCAAAATCATATTTGATGTTTAAGTAAATCTTCATGTACTTGTTAAAAACTCTTTTGATTATTCTACTACTAAATGTTGTAATGATTTTACAGGTGTATGTCTTCCAATGTATGTCTTCCAATTAGCATTTAAAACCCTTTCTTGAATTATTTCTTAATTATTTCCTTTGCCTTATATGGAGTAAAAGTTTGGTTAATCGAGAAATTAAGTTGTTCTTGTATTCTTAACAGTTCCTATATTGTTAAGATTCACATTCACCCTGGAATTCGATAATAAACTGTTCCAGCTTTTATTTTAGAAGCTTTCATATGTGTCTGCAGGGGTGAGTAGGTTAATGTTGTTTTAGAAGGTTACATTTGTTACAGGTTTTTACTATCGTTTGATGTTTGTTGATCACTCAGGTATAATTTATGTAGGTCAGTATAACAGCAACATTTTATTTTCAATTTTATGATCAGTTACTGTTTATTCATCCCTCCCTTTAAACTCAAAATTGACTGTTCCACCTTTAGAAATGGAAGAGTTCAAATGTGTCACTAAGGGATGGAAAAACATCTATGAAAATCAAGCTGTTTGATGACAGTGCTTTGTGCTATTGAAAAAAATAGTATGATGCATTATTTGCATAAAACTACAATGTAATAAAAATGGTGCTCTTTCCATAAACGTCTTTTACTTCTCAATATTTGCTGATTTAACAAAAAAATTGGCTTAATTGCAGTTTATAAACAATCAATGTATTCTTCCTCTTTATGTCAAAATAATCAGATAATTAGCAAGGCTTCCAGTTAGCAATTAATCTTATAAATATCATGTGTTAACAAAATAATTGTCATTTTTGCTGTATAATTTTTGGTGCAGTTTAAATATATGTATTATTTTAGATATCATTTTAACTTTTAATTAATTCAACATTCATTTCAAATTATCTTTTCTGGAAATCATTTGATAAAAGGGTAAACTATTTAGGTTCATTTAGCATTTCAGCAAAGCTTTATTTGTAAAGAAAATTAACGTTTTCATGAAAAAACTACCTTTTACAAATCATTTTCTGAGTGCCCATAAAATAAATTCAATACATTTATACTGTACCCACGTGAATTGTTTCTGAATTACTAAGTTGTTAATGGAATTTTCTAAACGTTAATGCTTGATTTTGGACACACTTTCAATTTGTGCCAATTCTTGTCAATATAATGTCATCAGATATCTCCGTTATAAATAGTCTTTGGATTGTAGGATTGTATATGATAAATGTGTATACAAAAGAATATACAGAGCAGGAATCATTACAAAGGAAAATCAATAGATATAGATATAATGTTGTAGTTGAAGAGCGGAAAATAAAGAATTACTGAGCCTCACTCAGTTTGCTTTACTTCTTAGAAGATATTAAATTGAGGTGGTCTCTGGACAACACTGCACAACCTTTAATATTTTACTGTATCTTTAAACATTATTCGTCACATCATTGTTCAAAATGGATTGCATATTATAGATAAGGAGTTGTCAGTTACAGGAATACTGGGCTTGAATGTTCTGGATGTATTTAGCTTAAGTAAGCAAGATTGTTTTAATATTTTTTTTATCTTTTTCTTTTTAGTATTAGTTCTGTATGATTAATGGAAAAAGGAAATTAGAAAAATAGGAAATAATAATTTTGGATGTCGAATAAGTGAAATCCTTCACTGATCAGGCTGTAAAACTTATTTAGATGATTTTGAACAAAAATGTTTTTTTGGAAATTTTAATATAAACTATTGATTAGCCTAATCACCTTTTGAAAAAAAGAATAATTTGAAAATTAAATTCAACGTAGCAGTACAGTATTGTAACATATCATGTAAGGCATTGTAGTTTCATTATAGCTGTGTTAAAAAATGTGGATGAAAAACTTAGATATATCAGCATTATATTGAGTATAAAACATAGAATATACAAGATTTGTACTCAAACAATATTTTAATATTCATTCAATTTTCATAGATTCAAAATAGTTATTAGCCATTACTAAATTTGTTGTAATACATGTATTTTTGTGTAAAACATTATCTGAAATATTCCATTAAGAATTATACATCAATTGTAAATTAGAAATAGTTGTTCTTTTTCATTTACATTGCATATAGAGAAAAAGATGTAGAGGACTCCAGCTATGTTCATAGCGGTTATTTGAGCAATTCACTGTATATCGGCATAAAATTGTCTGGTCGCTGTTTGTATTCATATTTATACTTGTATTACAACTCTGTATATATCTACATTAATATTTTACACGACTTCCGTTTATTCAAATACAAAATTTGGAAAATTTTGAAGATACACAGAGGTAAAAATCCATCTCAACCTTTATAAACTCTCTGGATATTTGAAATTTTTGTCTGAGAAAACTACCTGTGCAAATAAGTGGATTCCTCTGCATCATCATTCATAACCACTGTTAAAAATACAATCAAAATCAGTTCTTTTTATTTCTTTTTGTATGTTTATATGTAATAAAGTGTTTAAGGAAGGTTGAACTTTTTCTGCGGTGCTAACACAATGTAGAGTAGTAATGTAGATTAGAAAACATGATGTTTTTGTACGACAACAGTCTTGCTGTGGTGATGTGTACAGGTACATGTTTAAGAAACGTATTAGGACTTCCATGATGATTCTGGACGTATAGACTAAATAGATAGACTTGTCAGTATCCACAAAATCTTCCACAGTAGTGCTGTTGGTCGTTTAGAATGCCATTGCCAAAACTTTATGTAACTCCTAGCGCTAATGACCTTTTGGGGATGATGTCTTAGTTGTGACGTATTCTTAACTCTAAAACATAGATGTGATTTCTTTTGCGATTTGAAACTTCCAAATATTTTCTGACAGCACGGAATTTCTGTGGTTGCTCAACAGACTTGCAGTGATCAAATAAAATGTTGATAATTTTCTTTTTATCAATTAAAGATTTAAGTTCATGTAACCCGTGATTATCATTTAGATAAATACAAATACATGTTTCTTATGAAATATTCAGCTACCATATTTACGATTTTTAAATGGTTTTACTATATATATGGTTGGAGCAGTGTTTGTTACAAAAATCGTAAATAGATGGATTTTACAAGAGACTTAGAATACGTTTGGTTTTGTATTAGTGTTTTTTGTTATTAAGTACTTAAGTCATGTACAGGTAAACTGTCTGTATGTATGGGGACCACGTACTTAATAGGGTAATATTACGTTTGTAGAAATTCGTCCCAGAGATGTACCACCGATGCTTCAACCTTATTTCTAGTATTATAAGTTATCGATATTGGCATCTATATAATTTATTATCAATGTTGTTGTATCAAGAATGATTGGAAATAAATTTGTTGAAATAAATTTTATTTTGTTATTCATTCTGCCTTTTCCGCAAACAGCTGATGTGTCAAGTTACTGGCATAGATAATTTAAGTTCTTCCCAAACTTAACATCCACAGAAATAAAAAAAAAATAAAGACTTGTATGTATACTCATTCCATTATGAATGCCGAACTACAGGTTCTTGTTGGGATATTGTGCACAAACTGTTCACAGAAACGTAGCCCGAGAGTAATTGTCTGACATTTCGATAACGCCTTTGTATCAATCGGCTGATGGAAGTAGAAAGCACACTCGAAACCTTACAAGCAATTTCTCCATTGTCAGTGCCTAGCAGCCGCTTAATTACATTCGTAATAGTCTCTTGAAAGTGCTTAGTAACTTAGAAATAAAAATACTATTAATGGTTTGACATCAAATCCGTACGCATTTATAATATTCACGACAACATAATTTATGCGAAGATTTTCTTGACTCCGACATTAGTTTCTAAGGTGTTTTTTTACTAAATATTCTAGTCTTTATCGGGTTTCGTTCAACGTAACACATAGCCGCTTTCTGTGTGATATTTCTTTTTAATAAAAGTAGATGGAAATCCAGGAGAAGAATGCAATAAAAATCGCACAATATGTAACCGTAATCACACCGTTAATGTGTCCCTCAAGTCGTAAAGAGCGCAAAATGATGAACTACGTTAATGCGAGAAATACAACAAGGGGCTCTATAAAATCAGATAGAAAAAGCCGACGATCGACAAACTAACAGTCATATTTTGTTACCAAATTAAATTGATAGACGATATGCACACAGGTAGAAAATGTTTAAACAATATTTAAAGATATACGAGGTATAATCTTAGGACACAGCACCATATTGTTGTTCAATAATTTAACATTTGGTAATTACAACGTTTCAATTTTGGTTTAATATAAACACTTCCGTTTCCACTATTCCCGATCCATTGGCGTGTGCACTGGTAAACTCACTTACGTGAGACATTTCACGTGAACCGGGGCAAAGAAGTCAATTTCACGTGAAATTCATGATAAATTCACGTTAGAAAACCATGTCTGTGTATCAACGTAACAGATTGTTTGTTACTATCTATAGCCTTCTAGAATCAGTTGCAGCCCTCAGATGAATGCCGTCTTCTCAAACACCGGTAGGGGATCCACGAATGGGGCTGGAGCAACCTTGGACGGCGACTTAAATGTCAGATTGATTTGCCGCTTCACACTTTCTAGGGCGGTGAATCGTGCTGGCCACATTTTAATAGAATCCTGGAAATAGAAAAAACAACTATAAATACATTTGTTACATTAATATAACTCTAAGTTAATATATCTTTATCTAATATGGACTAACATTTTGACGTTTTTACATCACATTGCCAAACATGCATACAGAGGTTCCCCAACAAGTGACTGTTGTTTATCAAAACTCGAGTTAGTTACCTTTCAAATTTTTAAAAGACGCGAGGTTAAGGGATAATTTTGAAAAATATCAAACGTGAGTATATCATTATTCATTTTAAGAATTGGGGACTAGACGAGGAAATCAGAGTAAACGCGGAAATGGAAAAAGTTGAAAGTTTTCGCTGTCATGTTGAAAGATGTATTTTGAAGGGGCAAATAATTTGTTGGATTTCCAAAGAAAATTTACACTTTCACTATGATACCATGACCACCTGCAACCGCTCTAGCTCTTCGAAATATTGTCTGTTTAAATATATATATGTCAGAGATTACTTTTAAGGCGCATTTTGAATTGCATATACTCTGTTAAGTCAACATTCTGGGCCAACTGAATATTGCAAATCCAGCTAGACAATCGTGAGACGTAGCCTTTGTTTGATAAATTTTCATTATTATCGGTACAGGTAAAACTGAGGATATTTGCCTAAATCAGTGAACTCATCAAGACATGTAGATTTACTTCATAATAGATCACGCACGAATGGCAAAAACTATATACCTTTTCCCAACAGGTTAGTTATTAAACATGTGTGTTCTTAGTTCTCTGTCTGGTTTTTGTTTCACTTGAATCTTGGCAGGCGCCAGCTGTTTATAAATTTCTTTCTGGAGAGGTCTTATATAAGTGCTTTCCCTCGTATGCTGACAGAAACTACAATACGGCGGTTTGAGTAATACAGGTTGATGGGATTATTGGAAAAGAATATGTGTTTGCATCCTGATATCCTCAGGATATATACTTGTGATGTGATGTCAGTTTTATACAGAGGTTCATAAACATTATTAGTTTAATAGACACATATGTTCTCAAAAAACGGTACCACAATAGCTATAGAGGTCTGAGTAGTATGCTTAGAAGTTGACCGGATATATAAAGGCATGCCAATTATGTTTGATCATTTTGTATATATAGTTGTGTAGGATAATTTTGAAAGAAAACAAAGTTATCGCTTTTTCCAACAGTAGTAGCTGTTTTTGTGATGATGTAGTGGAAATATAATCTTTTAGCCGCTATTTAGGTGGGGTAGAACTTTTCAGCCTGCTCAGTATATTGTACGATTTTACCAATCTTTTATCTTGATTTCTAAAACATCTAAAATGGTCTATGTGTACTCTGGTGGTTCATTAACTGTAAGTAATTCTCAGATCCTTATGGATCAGACATGTCACACGTATAAAATGGCCAAGCCACATGTTAGGTTAGCAATTTTAATTTAATAACTTTAATATCATAAATACTTTTGCCAGTCTAAAGACCAACTGGTACTTACAGCTGTTTCTGGTCTCGTTGAAGGAGGCGGTGCCGGACTAGGGGTCACCACGACCTTGGGGACAGCTTTCGGAATCCTCTTTGGCTTCTGTAGGTTAGGGTTGTAGTCAGGGTTGTACTCGTACACGTGGTTATACTGGTGGGCCTGGTATGTCTTACCACCCTTATACCCCGTCGTTTTGGGTTTATATTCCCTGTACTTGTACCCAGTACTCTTTGGCTCGTACGGTCTGGGTTCATACCCCCCTATCGTAGTACTGTTGTACGGCTTGGCCTTGTACAGTCCGGACTTGGGGTCAAAACTAGACTTGTTGAAGTCCGTGATCTTTGTTCCTGCAAAAATGAACCCAAACATGTGTATCTATAATAAGAACATGATATCAATTAACAAGCTAATGGGATATGACGCACAGAATGAGTCGAGTCGTTACAATCCTTTATACATGTGATGCACATTCACTAACTCATCACAGGATAAACAACACAAACATATTTGCCGGAGTAGGTGAGCACTTCGTTGTCTGGGAGTGGTACATTGTATGGTGATTTAATTAAATGGCTGTATAAATTTATATAGAATAAAATTCATGTGTATTGTGCATAAATGATATACGTTTAAAATGTTTGTTGCAATGATTGAAATATCATTTACATGTTTTATACATTTGACTACAAAAGTTGCAGTCCAGACACAGCAATATGATAAAATGTATAACTAGGCTAAATGCAAACAAAATATAGATTCGCCGAGATTTATGTAATTAACGAAAACAGAACCAGAGGATTCACAAGAGTAAGCAATCATCGAGGAAAAATCTGGCATAATGTAACAATGTGTAACGAGAGAATAACATTCCGGCCACGTAAGGTTTGTAGAGTGAAACATATACAACTTTTGTTGAACAATACCCATATTTTTGGATAAAGAATAACTACATGTACATTAACGTTACAAGAAATTTACATATATAGATACAGAATGTGTGTTAATTATAAATACGAATATGTAAATCAAACAAAGAGTTATTTTACTATCACCGACATTGACATAAAACATACATTGTTTTATACAAAGAATGTACATGTAGAACTTTTTACTTGTTAGCTATACATGTAGACACGACCTACTTTAAAACACATTGTAAATTTTACGATCGAGTTCCTTTTACAGGACTTGCCACTTCCCGTACAGAACTTAATAAATCAGAAATATGCAAGTATCTCTTATGATAGATAATAAATGTCAAACGGGACACGATTTTTATAGTGTAAGCTATTGTGATAACTATACGTTTAGATTTTAACGTTGGAACAGTACTCTGGTTTTGTTTTGTAATATAAAGGCTATTTACATAGCATACATTAAATATATGGCTACAACAAAGTATAGCAAAGCACATATTCATCATGGCAATAGAACTATCCACAGGAGACAACATTCTATTTCCAAGTACTACTATCATTTAAGTCAAAATTGTTCAAATAAGTTCGATAAGGAGAAAACGTAAGTTTGACTTACGTCTCTACTTTTGATTCTAGAATTGAGAGCCTTGTCCTTGAATAAAAGGCATTTGTTCAGATAATATTGTTATACTAATACTATTCATATTTGCATATGCATATCAAGCTAGATACACGTATAACGTAATCTGTTTATTGTGAAAACGATCATGTATCTCAAACAATGATTCATTTTATAATATCTGCAATGTAATTTACGCACACGTTTTATTTATTGCATAAAATGGAAAGTATTGTTCAAATAAATCTAAAAGCTGTAAATACGACCTACTTCAAACTACATTGTCAATGTTTCGAATGCATTCTTTTATTGTTATAGTCATTTTTCATCGTACGTGATAGACGCATTACAATGAAGTGCCTCTTTAGATGAATAATGAATACATATGTATAAAACGTCGTGTGAACATGTCAATATGTTTTGGTAACAATACTGTTATTTTTTGTTTAACATTGAAATCGTGTTCCCCAATAACACGCTGGTTATGTAATGTTTAGTCTATCCACTCGACGCTCGAGATAAAGTAATCATTGTAAAAGTCTTGCACTACACAGACTTCAATACATATACTGGTATCAGGGCCCAGTTTTACCATGAGAACACATTTTTTTCAACGTACATTATCCTGTCAAATTAAAATTGCCGAGTGAATTTGCGGCCCGAATTTTGGTCCTATCCTTACTGCATATTGTTTTGAACTTTTCATTGTGCATGAGAATATATTCAGTACAATTTGCAGTAAGAGGGTTACCGAATTCACTGAGCAATATTACTTTGACAGGATAATTTAGTTTGAAAAAAATGTGTTAGTCCAATAATTAGACCTTAATATAATAGGAATGCATTGTACCTAGTCTGACTACCGTTTGGACCCAAACCGTAGACTATAGTATAATTAAAATTCTCTATAGCAACACATACACTTTGGTTAACGACTTTCTCTTAACTTCAGAAATACATCTGAGGGTCCATTCAGGAAATGAGGATATTGGGGACATGTCATCACATTCAGTATTCGTTGTGGATCCTTCGAGATCTACTGAACGTAACATAAATCTAGTTTACGAATGATGAGACAATTAAAATCGAATACACAAAAAGATATTGATGCAAAGCTTCACTAAACCCCATCCTATGTTAGATTTATATTTCTTTCATTAACGTAATATTTCGTTATTCTTTAGAGAGTCTGTCAGCTGTTAAACTTTGTTATAAATAGCTTATTGTTACTTACCTAGAATACGGATGGAATACATATCCAAATAATTTAAAATAATCCCATTCTAGCAGTTAAACCGATGAACATTTTGTCACCCAACGCGTCTACTAATGATCAAAAGCCGTCAAATAAAATTGTTGATCGAACTTTTACTTATACCACATGTGTAGAAGATTTAGGACAGTGGACATTGGTAAGACTCAATATTTATTAGTCGAGACACCCATATGTTCTATAAATCCATATATCTCCCCGACCGTCCGACCACGTACAAAGATAATGGTCGCTCCAGCTTTATAACTCGATGTTCGTGTCCCGATTATCACAGACTCCCTGGTCAGTTGTCTCGTGTATTATGACAGTGCCACTTTAGATTTGAGAGACCAATTCATTTTACAGGTCACTTCGAATGTCCTTTACTATCTTGTCTATAGTGGTATCGGTCAATGATTTCTTCACTTCTTATTTGCCCGACCATTTTAGGAACCTGTTGAAGACTTATTGCTATAACGATTGCCACCCGCAATATCAACCAATCGTGATTATGCAATATAAAAGTCGATATAATCCGTGTTAGCCTACACTTCCTCTTCCAGTAAATCTATGAGAGAAGAAAGAGGAAACAATGCTACATATATGTACAGTCACTGACCTAGCATCTAAACATGATGTACTTGTAACTGTCCGATTTCTTCATTAATCCATTCAATTTATCCCAGCGTCATTTATGTAATTATATACTCTGCCACTCGCCAAATCAATCGATGAATATCTTTCTGTGAATTGAATCCATGCCAAATGAAAACTGTTTCCAATATGTAAGTTTTGCTCTGTTACAAGGCCATATATATTCATCAACCATATATGCCAAGCTGGAGTGTTTACCTTGCCTTAGTCAACTAACGTATTTGTGTGAAACCCAAACCCACACGGTGGAGAGGGTGCTTTTACAACGGGTACCATTGTATTAGATGGGTGAACAATCGACACTTCATTAAAACATTGAACTGGAATTGCCAACTTACCCGTGAGCATTTTATGTTAAAGCTTATATGAACTATTTTAATATGGGTTTACATGATATTAAAAACTTAATCTTTAATCGGAAATAATACAAACCCATCATAAATGAAATTATTTTGAATAGAATACTTGTGGAGAACTATAATTGAGAGCAAATACGACGGAATCCATCTTTAACGGAAAATTGAGTACTGTAAATGTACATATTTTAGTGATAATATTATTTTAGAGCAACAGCAATACTAAAACATGATCGTGTTCATTGTATGTTCTATGTATTGTAACTATAGCCATCATGATCAGTGCGCGATATCACCTGTTCCAGGGTTTGCGGTAAAATATGAATGCGCTAAAATAAGTCCGTTCATAATACAGATCGATTAGTTTTATCTGACTTCACTGATCACGTCCGTGTACTCGACATCTGTGGATCTGGTACATAATCACTTCATTGATTTATAGCTTACAATAAAAATTAGACAAACATCATAAATTCTTGTGGACCGACTCACGACCAAGGGTGGCCAGTAGGAGACGAGTATACCCTCTGCTAGATCTCTCTCGACGTGTTCACCTAACGACAGTGATATTCATTGAATACAACCTTACACCGGGCGAAAATAATCTGCGAGGATGAAAAGAAGTGAACATTTTTGTCACGGATGTAGATGGTTTCCAAAAATGACTCATGAATATTAGTGAATTGAATCTCATCAATTAGCTTTTTAAATGATGAATGAGATTTGTAAGATTTACTTTCAGTAAGAAATGTTAATAGATTAATATATAGAAGGATTTTATAGACTAAATGGTGATTGTTGGATTGGTGATATGTCCAATAAACAGCTGTGATAGTGTTGTGTTGACTTGTGTGTTTCGGGAGGCTGCGGTATGTTCACGATTTAAGCTAAACATGCATAATGTATCAAGCAATATTAAAAATCACATTCAGTTTCAACACCCTCACCCCTTCAAAGATGATAATGGATCTATAAGAAGGAAGAAAAGAATAACCATATGTTATCGAGGGCTTTCCTAAAACCTAAAGCAGTATAATCCCTATCATATTTCATTACATCATTCTGTCTAGTCTACTTAAGGTCGTGAAATACATGTACATTATCAATCTATAATTTGAATACGGTGTTCAATAGAAGTCTGTTACAATGTACAGTAAGGAAACACTTTACTTCTCGTGTTTGGCCTTGAGTTTAGTTTACTCTCTGGAGACTCTGGGACACACACTCTCTGGTCTACTTTCTGATTAGATCTTACAGACGTGTTATCCTGTAATTATCGTCATAATGAGCAAATAATCTCGACGTGAATATCAACTTTATTACCTATTCAATATCAAATAATAATATGTGGCATATTTACAAAATACTGAAATGGTTATTTTCCCTACTTTTATCAACATTGAGAATATTTTCCCTTTCTTTTGTATCGTGATAACTGAACCACAACTACGACCAGGGCACTACGTACACATGTTGTACGATATCTCGGTATTTTTTTTATCGTCTTATTGATTCTCATTAGATTAAGCCCAACACCAAATGACTCCTTCTACTCAATGCTGAGGCTACATGTTTCTATTCCAGCCCTGTATAGTTCTATACTGTGAACCAACTTGTTTGTGCGGTGATTTTATTTTGCGTTGATATGTCCTACTACTTTCCAGGGACGTTTACGCCTATTACTTTTCGCGGTTTTTAACCAACCGCTCAAAACGTGAAGTGAAATCGCACGTGAAAATAATAACAGTATTTGTATAGCCGATATTTATAATTAGTATAGTCATCGAATTAATGTCTGTATTCTGTGTGTTGTCTATTAACATTATATTGACATTTATCTACATCATTTAGACAATAATTACCTCTTACATTTTGCCAACCATCGTTAATATTTCATCTCTACTTACCCATCACTTTCTTCGACATGATGAAGGATTGTCGTGTTATCAATCAGTAATATAAAGAAGTTGTCCTCCTTCTATCACGTTTTGTCAGTTTCAAGTCAAACTTGTCTATCAAAAAACTAGATACATTTTAACAGTTTATGAATGGGTATTTTCCTTCCTCGTTGGATCCGAAGATTCAGCCATGAAGTCTCAGTTTATGGTTTCCATTCCATTAAAATACACTAAAATACACAGCCCGTCTTTCCTGTATCCAATAAATAAATAATTTCACACGTTCAACAGTATTGGTTTTTTTTTACTTGTTTATAAATGTATCCATTCAACACGTGATATTGTTTCAGAAATATATACGTCCATCTTGAATCACACAAAGTTTAAACAACATTAGTCACTTATGTCTCCAAATATTTCATTTCAGCTCTTGTGTAATCTGAAAGTCCGTGTCTTCGTTGAAAATCCACAATGCATGTTTCCAATGTGTACGTCACGATTTACCGGTTTTTATACCCTACATATGTAGGTAGGTATGTAGGTACGCTACTTCGGTCATAACTCGTCCTACTTTTTTTGTAATTGTCTCTTCAAACAAACCCCGGTGGCACCGTGTTAGGGTTGAGTGAAGTTTGGTATATCATCCGTCCTTGTCGTCAGAAATAACCACCGTTATACCAGTAAAACTACGAGTAAACATTTATAGAAAAGAACAGATCCTAGGTAATATTTTAAAGATAACGTCTTAAACATATCCTGGTTACGTTTTACGATATGATATTAGTGATTTTGTGAATTAAAACTGTTGAATGTCACGAATAAGCTGACAAGTACAATCACAAATAGTCCTCAAGGGTAAGAAAGGGTAACTTCAAAAGTCACGTTTTCTAAAACCTTAATTAATCCGACGAAAAACATGTATGAAATTATATTAAAATATTAAATTAATTACAAAATTTAAATCTCCGAGTCATGTTTATATTTTAAATTAGATTTGAAATATGCAATGAGCCCCTTATCAGCCCTCTGTTGGAGATAGATCGATATGGGGTATTTAAGTGGTTATATTACATTACGAGATCTTGTACAAGCCTGGTGGTGGGGTGTATATGTTTATAGTAAACGTTGTGTGTAGGCTTGTGTCTAGGTAAACAATATATAGATATTTAAAGGCACACATACCGACCGACAACTCGTTAGCTTCATAATATACTTCGGATAATTAGTATTTGTAAGATGATCAACATGGTAGTGTTCTCTTAAAAACTCATGATATATGTTAGATAAAGATTGTGGAAGATGACCCACCATAACATCATATTAAAAAAAGAATGAAAATTCACTAACACTTCAACAACATCTAGTTAAACCCGTCTATAAAGGATGCTAATGGGACATATAAAAAAGTCCTTTATAGACAGGTGTCCTATTTACAGGCACCAATTATAGAGTAAATTGTTCCCATTGTAACAAATGAGGTTGACGAGTCTGTCTTTTACATCAGGTTTGACTATATCGTTATTTCTTTGCATAACATGAGTAAACCTGCTGGTATCCACCGACTTAGTTGCAACAAAACGATCTGAGATACCTTGCTTACCAGCACTATCATAAAACTGCAATATTGTATTGTAATAGGAAAGTCAAAGAACGTTTGTGGTTAAAACACGTAAATACTATTAAACTTCATGTTGAGCGCTACAATGTATTGACCCAATTTCTCCCCTGTGTTCGAAAATATTCAATAATTTAGTTTTAGCATATGTACTTGAAAACACTGCATTCCAAGTTAATTGATGTGAACGTACTTGAAGTATGGGGATCGAATGAAACGGGGTTAATGGAAATGTATAACCAGAGCTACTTGGATGAGAGTAAGGAGCTAGCAAGCAAAGTGATAGAGGAAATCGACACATTTTGAAAATATTTTTGCTTATTATATCGTTTATGCAATATAATGCAAGTACATTTCAACAAATGCTATTCCAAATCGGAGTCAAACACGGATTTTCCGTCCAAGACTACAAGCCTTTAAAGGTCATTATACGTTTATGTGTATCTAGTTGTAAACATTGTATGGTGTAAGACCACGCAATGAAGCGGACACACACAATACCAGTACAAAACCAGGGACAGAATGTTATATTGAGATTTAAACCTCGACAACAACTCGACATCACGCCCCCAGAATAACGGAAATCTCGATTACTAATATCCTCCATATACCTTTATATTTTAAACAATAGACATTGAATATCTGAATATAACAATATAGGTAATTTGGTTTATGAATACGGCGGGAAATGTGAAAAGGTTGATACGGTACAAATCCGACAAATATGCAGTATAAAATAATTGTATGTTGAATCATCCAACACACGAGAAAGATCAAAAGTTTGATTTAGAATCCATAAAGAAGCCGGATTGACAAAACCTATCGATAATAACGTTGACCTTTACATTGACCTTGGTGCCATAGTAACATGAGCGTGACCAAAGTATATCAAATAATTATATTTTTTCAGAGTGAAATCAGCTTTGATAATTTTACTAAATGTTGACCGATGGGAACACAGCATTTAGTGAAAATATCATTTGGACTGGAATACTTTTTTGAAATATTAAACCAAAAATATAGTATAACGTGCATCTTTCTAATTGCCGGAACATAAATGTGTTGTATTTCATAAATATATTAAGTCAAAATTTACGCCCCGTGTGTTCAACTAAATCAGAAAGCAATTAATGGATTATAAGTAAGTATTGTGTCATAGTGAACTACAGTACTAATATCAGTAGGCCAAGTCTAGACCTAGGACAGAGACGTAAACAAGTAAGAAATAGAAAATTCCTTGTTTCTTGATACACTATATTCATTTTGTGTAAATAAGCTGTAGAATTAGTCTAAGAATATATTCAGAGAACATGACCCGAAAAATTTGAACCGAGCGTTTGTCGTGAAGATAGTATCCATGAAGTGACTAAAATTTCGCCTTAATCGGTCAATGTATAACAATGCACTCTATTTTATACGCTTACCAAGTTATACCTCCAAATGTTTCATTTATGTGGCAATTAGTAAACCTATCTTAAGTGCAAAATTACATCAATATTTTATGTTTTGGTCCAAGGAAAGCTGACTTTTGTGGTTCCCGACAGTAACTTAAGTGCTTTCATAAAGTCAACCAAAGTCAATAATCGTTTTCAGTCAATTTAAAAATCAAATTGGTCTAAAAAAATATCACTCGTAACTTCACTTTATAACTGGGTTATATTTAACGTCCTTCTACAGGTAAGGTCGTTTAAATGAAGATTTATCCTGTATGCAAATCATGTGTGTGGTGCACTGCTTGTGTATTTTGGGGGACCGTGGTATATTCGAGTTGCAACTCTTTCAATTAGCGTATGGAAAACGTTTTTTGTATTATTGGAGAAACGTTGTCCATTTAAAAGTGCTATATTACTGAAGTATACCGTCAAAGACCGAAAGTGTTGTAGCTGGCCCTGACGTCAATTTTTGCTATGTCGGTGCACAATGCGTCCAGGGAGAAACCGTCTTTAAATGACCTTAGCTGTTGATAAGACGTTGGGAGTACTTCGCCAATCAATTGTGTTTTAACGCTACACGTGTTGTACTTTGTGTTTCCAATAGCGACATATTGTCCATATATCCATCCAGTGAAAACAGAATCAAGTCTATTTAAGATGTTCAAGTCTTTTTTGTAAAACATATAACACAACACCAACTTCAAACTTAACCAATGATTTTAATTCCATGTGTAACTATAAAACAATATAGTACAGAGTTGTAATCTGACAAAGTTAACGATATTTTATAACATTAGGTTGTATTATGACGAACAAATAACAAAAAAACCTCAACATTTAACGGCTGCAAAAGCTTTCCAATAAATTAATGAATAATACAAACATAATGAATACTAGAAATAACAAACGTTTTAGGTAAAACTACATCAACGATCATTAAAGGGACAATTCGGTCTAAGAGTACATTAAAACTTGCACATATTTCGGGAACAAACCCGTTCTTATAGAAATTAGATCTGTTGATTTCACTGTGATATGCTAGAAAAGTCCACTGTAGTCAATTGTATGTGAAATGTTCAATCGCCATTACACATAGCCTTGTATGCCAAACCCTGACCCTTGCCTGTGTAATAAAGAATTTTTTGTCTAGAACTACTCAAAACGCTCTTACAACTGTGTTAACATTATTAGATGCATGTTCTTGTCTAAAAATAATTTCATCAACTCCTCAGTAGTTATGTATTGCATTTGTTAAACGTGCGTGACTTTGACTCGGGTAAGGATACAGCGTACATGCTGTACCTGCTTAATCGTATTGATCAACGATTTGGAATTTCAATGTTATTAATCAAAATACTTAGCAATGTTGTGGAATTTGTCACTATTTCTTGTCATACGTTTCATAAGGAATGTAGAACAATATATTTATGTCATATTTTGCTTCGTGGTTATGTAACGAAATAGCCTCACTGAATTGTCCCTTTAACAACTTAATTCATTTACTTAGTAAGAACAAAGTTCAAATTTATAAAATACTAATGATTGTAATATGAACAATATTCTTTTATCGTGTTTTGCGTATAACAAGTATGATAAACAATTTTCGCATAACAATTTCTTTGTACTCATAACTTCGCAATCCGAGTACACACTTTTTGCCAGTGAATATGGGCATAATCAAGAGTTAGAAGAAAAAGTATTTTGAATGCTAGTGTTGTGATAATAAAGAAACATCAGTGTATTTATATAGAACGACTTGTACCTGATCTCTAAGGACCTGATATACTTAACACATGTTCATTTTTTATACGATATCATTGAACTTTCTCCTCTTTGACTCACTGGTGCATGTGTCATAATAAACCTGTCATAAATAGCCTACTAAGCCTGGTCATACATAAATCACAGGTTTACGACGCGCGCGCAAAAAAAATTACTAAAAATACTTAAAGGTTGTTTACTTAGCCCTGAATCCCATTTCCAGAGGGTCATTAATTTTAAAATGCTCTGAACACCACAAACATCATATCTGAATACTTTTTAGCTTACGTTGAAGACAATTCCTTACTGGTCATTATGGTATACGATATGATGGGATTATGGGCGAATTTTATTTCATATCGAAAGTTGAATAACGAGGATTCGTGTTAAAGTCGTTAGTCGGAAAAGTTCACGCTACATCCCCAGGTCACGATTCCCTAATGAACACAGACCGAATAAAAACGCCATTTATTCAACGAATGCATTGGTCCACTCGCTCCTAGGACTCAATCAGATAGCTTAAAACAAATCGGAGACGACAGACACAAAATGGCCGAGATCGGTGATCATCTGTTCTGCATGACAATAAATGGAGCGTGGGGATCGCTTAGAGATGTGCAATTTTTATAAGTAAGTGAGTTTATATTGAGGATCTGCACTTCAGGGATGCATTCGTTGAATAGATGGCGATTTTATTCGGTCTGTGCTCATTAGGGAATCGTGACCTGGGGATGTAGCGTGTACTTTTTCCGACTAACGACTTTAACACGAATCCTCGTTATTCAACTTTCGATATGAAATAAAATTCGCCCATAATCCCATCATATCATATACCATAGTGACCAGTAAGGAATTGTCTTCAACGTAAGCTAAAAATAATCAGATCGGATGATTCTTGTGGTGTTCAGAGCATTTTAAAATTAATTACCCCATTTTCTGGAAATGGGATACAGGGCTAAGTAAACAACCTTTCAGTATTTTTAGTATTTTTTTTCGCGCGTCGTAAACCTGTGCATAAATCTATAAAAAACACATTCCTGATGTAAATACATCAATGCTATCATAGATTTTAGTCTCTGAAAAATGACGCAACATCAGGACCTTTAACTAATCCACGAGCGCTTCTAATAGCTAAGTCAGAAACTCCGATATCCTTAAAACATATAAACCATCCCTCCATCTTTCTCTATGGTTCTCCCACGTTGATTATCACGACCCCGTGATCAGGTACAGTAATTAGAAGTATTTATATCATTATTCCAGTTTGCGCCTCTTTGGTTCACTTGTGTCGGCGTCGGATTGGAAGTCTTCCAGACAAATAAACTGGCTACTCTCATCATTGATTACGTCTTCCTCACCGTCAGAAAACAATGATCGTTCTCCAGGGCAGTCCTGTAAATATTCACGCTGGTTTAAGCCTCATATGAGGTTAAGAAACATGATGTGAACTGCCACTAGGTACAGGAACATTTTGGCCTCATCGCCAAATGCAAATCAATGTGAATTAATTCAAGATACAAGCATAATTTCGTATCAAATATAAAAATAAGTGAACTATTCAGAAAAAAATGTCTGAACGCTCTAAAATTTATATAATTCAAGACATTTTGTGACTTCAACATTTCTGTACTTCGAAATTAATACAAAACAAATCAGCTAAATAGCAGAAGAAATCATTTCTGAAGATACAGTTATACCTATTGTATCATTGCGTTAAAGTACATACATGTAGTTTATTTATAGGTGGGAAAACTAGTTTGACTCTATTTAAGTACATGCATGGTTTTCGACTGAGATAGCGTGAATAAGACAGAAACAATTTAGCCAAGATTTAATTTAGCGTTTAATGAATAATATGACTAACAGGGCGATGGGGAATGAAATGCACTCGGTGCAAAAATAAATGCGCCGACAATAAGTACAGCGTACCTCGATAATCTTTGTTTGTGGAGGTCCTTCGTCGAAACGAACACTTTTTGTATTACCTGCCCTCTCGTTGAAACCTGGAATACATGTCATATAACCATCGGTACAAGTGTACGTTCATACCTAAGTGTACTGTCTCATAAGCAGCTCACCTTTGTTAATATGCGTTACTAATAATTATGAAATGGGGACACTTACTGCATTGTATTGTAATGTTTAACAGCCTCACGCCGAATTAAAACATTGACCATCCCTTTATAAATGTATACTTGTTTACAGAAATAAACACAAATCTTATCTCTTACCTTTTAGGATCCCACGAACAGAATCTCTATTCTTGTCTGGCTCTAGATCTGTACAACAATAAATAGTGTGAATACTTTCAATGTGATATATGATGATAGAAAAACTACAGACGCCAAATGGAATTTTGATGTGGTAAGCGCTGAAAGACAAACTTTTCCGACTTCATGGTACAATATGGCCATTTTTCTGACTAATTATGATAGAATCATCTTACATTAATTCAATAAAAGCTGTATTGTAAGTTCACACGAACTTGAACTGATAATGACATTAACGAGCTCTACAAATTTACTTACGGCGGCATAAAGCGGGATAACTCTCGTTAGAATTAGGACCAAAAGAAACCGACAAAATATAAAAAATGGCACTTGTGTATCCTTTACTACCGGAAACAAATGAATGATGAGTAATTGCTGCTTTGTAAAAGTGATTTGGTCTGGTATGAATTAGTTTGACGTTTTAGTTTAAACAATATTTTATTTAGATAAACAATTATGATATACATAAACATACACCAATACATACAGCTAGGTTAACATCTTATTAACAGCTACGAGTAATGTGATTTTAAGTTAGTTGTATATTCGCTTCGAAGCAATGCATAAATTATTAGTTGTATCTATAGGAATCAAGTTAATATCTATAATAATTATGGCGTAGTTTTCCTTCTATCGAAAATGCGCCCGTTTATTAAAAGAAAAGAAATAAAATTCTTTGAATATAACGGAAACTTTTTTAACGGAAACCTGATAGGAACTAATGATAGGCGTACGGTATAGCTTTGCTGTTACAACCATTGTAAATCCATGTAACAGATTAAATTTTTCATGAAAATATGGTTGTATTGACAATCTTCTTTTAATTATTTTCGTCGTTTTGATGAATAAGTAGTTTACATATATTGGTATTCCACTGGTTAAAGAGATGCAGATTTATCATAGTTACTTTGGCGCAATCAAACCCTAGCGTAAATGCATTGGTTTTGAATATTTGGATAAGTAATTGAGCGCTATGACTCTGGTGCGCATTTCTAGTAATTTTTATATGAAAACGACTATCGATATCAAATCCCAATTTCCATTTGATGTATTCCCGTCAGGAGAGTAGCTAATGATCTGTGTAAAACCTTAATGGTTGCTCATATTATGGAAAGAAAGAAACATATATGCGGCAAGAACTGAAGACCGATTGGAAGATGTACGAATATCTGGATGTTTATGCTACTTATTAAGGAAAATATTAATCATAATAAAACAACACCTTTACCACATAGGCGTTGGTTAAACCAAATGAAGTACTGAACATTTTTTTTATTTCACCATACCTGAGAAACCAGCGTCGATCTGCTTATTTTGACTATTAACTTTCTTTGTCTGGCTTTCGGATGTCATCGCCGATAATCTGGACCTGAACATCGCCGAATATCGACTAAATGGACTTAACCTTTCTGCCTCTGTCTTCGTTTCTCTAGTAGATGACTCGATCACTGATGCATATCTAGAATCACTCGAACGTCTGCTATTCATTGTTTCTTTGTTGTTACCAACTTGTTTCCCCAGAGATTTAGTTTGTTTGGTGTCTGCTCGTCCTGACCGTTCAGTAGAGTGCATGACCATTTCTTTGGTTTCTACGTTATAACTGTATCTAGTCTCCCGTGAATCTGACAAATTTCTTTTATGTCCTTCCAATGAACCTCTTGAAGAGGTTCGTCTTCTTTCAGTAATATCCTGAAATGGACTTTGTTTTGAATTGCCACTACTGGAACTCCTTGCGGCAACGTATGCCTCCAGAAGAGCTTTGCCTTCAAATAGAGATCCGGGCTTTTCAGAATTCAGTTTGAACTTTCCAGTTGATTTTCGTGAAGGCTTTTCTGAAGACATTAGATTAGGGCTATCTTCTTCCACAGGGTCTGAACGTACTGTGGATTCTTTCTTAGACAGCAGCCTGGGTTTTCTGAGAGACAGTGACAATCCTGATGATCTGGGACTAACTTTAGACACACTATCTGATTCGGTGGTCTCTTTTTCAACATTGCCATTGCTGAAATCTCTGAATGATGAAATCAACATGGAATTATTTGGGCTTCTTCTTGGTTCATGTTTGCCTCCCACAGCATTTGATGAACTCTCAGATTGTGGAGCAACATTAGTTATTTGTTCAGCAGGTGATACAATTTCTACTATAACTTCATCGTTTCCCATCTCTTTTACCACATCTGCAACAGGCGGGTTCAAAACAGTGTTTAGGGCAGCAGCAGCGGTTTGCGAATCATTTTCAGATGACATAATTCGTGATCTGTTCGTAACGGCGGAAGCTTGTGAATCATCATGTGTTTTGCGATTTTCTTCACCGGGTGTTCTCGACGTTCTTAGAGCCACCACTGAATTTGTAGAAACTTCATGTGAACAAATTGTGTTTAAGTCAGGACCACTCTGCGCCGTAACTGTAATGCTTTCAATCTGTGTCAAACAACCATTTCCAGTAGATGTTTCTATAGCATCAGTGTTTGTGTCATGCCTGATTGCATCTAGAATTATCTGACTGCCCTCATCTTCTATTTCGTCAACTTTATCATCTACATAGGATTCTTGAACATCCACATCACTGCATTTGTTAACATCTGTATCCTTGCTGCTGTCGGACGTGGAGGTGAACATTGACCTTTCAATCGACAAATTTTCGTTTCTGTTGGGACCTGTTTCTTTTGTACAACCACTGGTGGTATCATTAAAGTCTTTGAAAACCCTGACTGGTAACGTCTGGACTTCCCTGTCCGCCATATCAGTGCTTGCCATGGTACCTGTATTTGCCACCGCTGCCACACGTGTTTGAGTTGCTGCCACGTGACGTGGTGTGCAGACAGTCTGTGTTTGATGGTTGGCCAGGGCAGGGATATAGGTTTGGGTGTAGGCTGGATGGGTGACTGGCGAGTCTGTTTGTGACGGGACAGATGCAACATTAATTGTCGTCTGACAGGAAACGTCATTGACCTCAAATAGACTAACATCTGTCTGAACTTCTGTGTCACACTTTGGCACATCCAGTATGGCCTGAAATTACCAGAATCAAGGATATGTTATTGTAAATTTTACCAAAAAACTGTATTTAGACTGTCATTCTGACCACACTCATATTTCAAGAAAAGGAGTTCGTCACAAAAAAGAATTATACCGATATACATGTATCTATTAGACTTTGCCATCAGACATTTGACAAATTCGAAGTGATCTCTTGCATGTAATAAAAAGTGAAATTGAACACCTAACCACAGACACGTCCTCTAACTGACCTTTGCCTCCTGTAGACTCGTGGATAACTCTAGGTTGTGTTTAGCCCAGTTAGAGTTGAGCTCTTCTAACTGTTCACAGTTCTTGGAGGTCATTTCAAGGTCACCTTTCAGTTTCTCTATCTCCTTCGCTGTCTCCTTGCTCTGTTGAAACACATTTTCCATATCATTATTCACACCAACTGTTTCTTGAAAAAACCCACCATAAACTGCTTGATAACTTTACAGTTCAAATTCAACACTTGGTTACGACCATTGTTATTTTGTTTCTTCTTATTAGTCAAAATACTTACTTACTTGATCAGACAGCAAACTTTTCTATCTAATTTCTGACAAGTCAAACATTGTCTTTCAAACTACGTTATTCTTTTTCTCCACTATTTATATGCCTTATGATCCAACATTAAATACATTTTGTCATCAATGGTAAAGCATAAAATGTAAGACGAGGGCATTGTAGTCTAAGTACTCATTCATGCCAAATTTCATAATGGAATGATCAAGTCTTAGAAGAGTGGAAAAGCGTTTTCAGTGGTGAATGAGTTAAATATCGCAATGACCCAAAAAGAAAGAATCATCAGTATACTTACTTGGTTGATTTCTTTTCATTCATTATCATAGAATAGTATTGAACCTTAACCTATGGATATTACCCACCACTATATTGCATTGTTCAACTGCCTATTATTTTTTTAAGCCTCATAACTTTGCTATACTGCCTTGGTAATGAAGGTTTATATTATTGACTTCGTAGAATTACTCTTCATGGGACAGTATTGACCTATGGAAATTACTCACCTTTATATTCCATTGTTCTACTGCCTGTTGATGTAGGGATAACTGTATGTCTAGATCTTTGTGAGTGGAGTCTAGTGCCAGTTTCAAAGCCTCACACTTCCCCTCAAGTTCCTCCTTGTCACGATGTAAGATCCTTGCCTCGTCGCGGTGAGTTGCTGCATTGGCAAGGTGACGTTCTACCAGCAGGTAGGAATCCTGTAGCTTTGACATAGTCTCCTATAAAACACCAAATCTTGGATGGTTGTATATTTAACAAAGAAAGTTAGCTTTACTTTACTGTTACATATCACCATCTGCAAGATTCTCCTATCCAGTATCCTTGAGTTCTTTTCTTAATCGCCACTACTTTTGTCTTCTTTTTCTTTCCTATTGTTTGTTTTATTTAATTGTTTTTTTTTCCATTATTTATTTCTCATTTTTTATTCAGTATATTCTACCATATAATAAGCCATACAATGTAACAGTAGAATACAAAAAACATTTGCTTGGCATATAACTGTGAAATAGCATCAGAAAAGACTTTTCAGATTTCCAACTTTGATATCCAGGATGCGTTTTTTATATTTAAATATATTTACTTTTTCGTTGGATCATTTGTTAAACTTATGATGAATCATTTGTTAAACTTAAGATGAATAGAAGAGCAGAATTACTTTTAGACAAGCAATAGAAGGCTAAATGCATTCTGAACTGAATACATATAAGAATGATTTCAGCAATCTCTAGGTATCACCGATAAAAAAACCGTAATGATTATAAGAGACTCTTTTGAAACAAAACAAGAATGGGTCAGTAAATACTTAAAAAGGATGCAAAAATGATGCACATCATTTGACTATATATTAAGTGTAAACTCCAATTAGTTGAGGCCTTCCCACCATAATAGTTGCCAAAAGGAAACAGTAAACTATGTTCTTACAAAGTCAGTAAACTAATAAATCGTGTTTTATTGCCAGTACTGTACAATTCTGATGATATTATACTTACATTGCATCTTGATTTCTGTTCCTCAAGCTCTCCTTCCAGGATGTCCACTTTTGTCGTTTGCTGAAGTCAGGATACAGCCAAATGAAATTTATGACATTTTTTTGGGCTCTCTATTGAAATTAAGAACAATACCGGGTGGTATTTCCAGTTATATCCAGGGACCTGAAACTAATTGGCGGCTAAACACTACCCAGGCAAAACAAAACGTAAGATAAATCTGTACCCACCATCATCTTCACTCTTGTATTAAGCATTGTCCCTAGCTAAAGTATACCAAACCCCCAACAATGGTATATTTGGGCTATAAGTCTACTGACTGAATATTCATGATTACATAATGATATATGCTCATTTTCAGTAAAATGTGACTGGGTAGGATGTCATGCTGGATTTATTAATTACTCTGTATGCTTCAGTGAGATTAGAAACATCTCTGCATAATTACAAGGAACCCAACATTGTAAGAGCTAGTGGTCGAAACAACATGCAGTCCTACATGAGGAATACAAGATTTCTCCCATACTTCACAGGGATATCCCGTGGTTGCTAGGGAAAAGTTATCTCTGTCTTACACAGTGGGATGTAAGACAGCTAACACGCGCTAGACAATTACGTTACGTCATCAATACATGCGGCGTAACTGCGGGGCGCATTGTAGATGACGTCATCAATTTTGACGCATAACGACGTTCCTGCATAATGGAGCAACAAAACAGCTGGAAACAAACAGTAATTTCGTGTTTTTCTACTAAGTATGGGTGAAAAAGAATCAAACATGAGTCTGTCAAGCCTCGGGTTGACCAGCCAAAATCTTTCACACGGGTTAAGATATCCCTGTCCACTTGACAGACCCATGTAAAATTCTATTAATCTTAAAGCTGGTTATTTTCATGGATTAAGAAATTCAAAGGAAGGAAATCACTTTTCAATTAGTTGAAATTTCAGAATCTGGTTAGAGCAGTACATTGGTATACATTTTACTTTTTTCAGTGGATAAAATTTCCGTGTGGAAAAAAATATCTCACTAAAACAAAGAAAAATCAGCTCATTGAAAAGTAAAAGCAGTATGGACCAACACCCAACCGAACCACTCACTCCTTCCAGCTGATGTGCGATCCTGACCATGACTAATCTTAGTTCAGAATCAGAACACTCACCCCTTCCAGCTGCTGTGTGATCCTGGTCATGTCTAATCTTAGTTCAGAATCAGAACACTCACCCCTTCCAGCTGCTGTGTGATCCTGGCCATGACTAATCTTAGTTCAGAATCAGAACACTCACCCCTTCCAGCTGCTGTGTGATTCTGGCCATGTCTAATCTTAGTTAAGAATCAGAACACTCACCCCCTCCAGCTGCTGTTTGATCCTGGCCATGACCAATCTTAGTTCAGAATCCGAACACTCACCACTTCCAGCTGCTGTGTGATCCTGGCCATGACTAATCTTAGTTCAGAATCAGAACACTCACCCCTTCCAGCTGCTGTGTGATCCTGGCCATGTCTAATCTTAGTTCAGAATCAGAACACTCACCCCTTCCAGCTGCTGTGTGATCCTGGCCATGTCTAATCTTAGTTCAGAATCAGAACACTCACCCCTTCCAGCTGCTGTGTGATCCTAGCCATGTCTAATCTTAGTTCAGAATCAGAACACTCACCCCTTCCAGCTGCTGTGTGATCCTGGCCATGTCTAATCTTAGTTCAGAATCAGAACACTCACCCCTTCATGCTGCTGTGTGATCCTTGCCATGTCTAATCTTAGTTCAGAATCAGAACACTCACTCCTTCCAGCTGATGTGTGATCCTGGCCATGTCTAATCTTAGTTCAGAATCAGAACACTCACCCCTTCCAGCTGCTGTGTGATCCTGGCCATGTCTAATCTTAGTTCAGAATCAGAACACTCACCCCTTCCAGCTGCTGTGTGATCCTGGCCATGTCTAATCTTAGTTCAGAATCAGAACACTCACCCCTTCCAGCTGCTGTGTGATCCTGGCCATGTCTAATCTTAGTTCAGAATCAGAACACTCACCCCTTCCAGCTGCTGTGTGATCCTGGCCATGTCTAATCTTAGTTCAGAATCAGAACACTCACCCCTTCCAGCTGCTGTGTGATCCTGGCCATGACTAATCTTAGTTCAGAATCAGAACACTCACCCCTTCCAGCTGCTGTGTGATCCTGGCCATGTCTAATCTTAGTTCAGAATCAGAACACTCACCCCTTCCAGCTGCTGTGTGATCCTGGCCATGTCTAATCTTAGTTCAGAATCAGAACACTCACCCCTTCCAGCTGCTGTGTGATCCTGGCCATGTCTAATCTTAGTTCAGAATCAGAACACTCACCCCTTCCAGCTGCTGTGTGATCCTGGCCATGTCTAATCTTAGTTCAGAATCAGAACACTCACCCCTTCCAGCTGCTGTGTGATCCTGGCCATGTCTAATCTTAGTTCAGAATCAGAACACTCAACCCTTCCAGCTGCTGTATGATTCTGGCCATGTCTAATCTTAGTTCAGAATCAGAACACTCACCCCTTCCAGCTGCTGTGTGATCCTGGCCATGTCTAATCTTAGTTCAGAATCAGAACACACTGTTGGCTTGTCCTGCACTTTCTTGTTAGCCTCCAAGAGTCTGGCCTCCAGGCTGGCAATGAGCTCTTGGTCTCGACCAATCAGACACTTCTGGTGCTCATTTACATATGTGAGGGTTTGGTTCAACTGAATGGCTTCTTTCACTGTGAATATATAAAAGTGAATATTCTTTTAAGTTGAGGAATTTTTAAGAATGCTGCCTTTGAGTGCACACATGGTATACCAGATACAAATTAAATGTTCACTGAAATTGTTTTTTCCCTCAAAACAAAGACTTCAATGCACACAAAATCAAATCTATGACTAATGTTAAGTTATAACAATATTAAATACATCCTGAAAGTAATTGTAATCTTACACCATATTTGACTCAAAAAGTACTCTGTATACTTGAAAATGGAGAAATGGAATGTTTCAGGGATCGAGCACGACTTCTACAAAGAATTGAGCGACAGCCACAAATCAATTTGCAAGAGAAATACAGGTAATGAAAAGGAACTTCATGGTATCAGTATTTCAGTCCATATATTCAAGTTATGTGAAATTGAGGCCTTAAAAAGGAAAACGGGGAGGGGGTGCATAAAGAGATAGTGCTTATTGGGTAGCATTTGGTATATATATATATTAATGTATAATGATGAAGCATTTTTATTAACTGATTGTTTCGCCTTGTATAAGAAGGTATCTTGTTATTCAATCTGAGCCTAAAACCTCCCACCACAATATTGGAAACACATATCCTCTATATCTGTTTACAGGTCAAACTTTGAATGACAATTCCTCTGTTTCAGGTGTCGCTCAAATAGAAATAGGATAGGTATACATTTCAGGTATGTAAACATATACTGTATAAGGTATCAATAAATCTGTCAAATAGGCAAGGTACACATCTGTCTGACACTGTCAACCTTTAACCTCTCAACTTCTTATTTCAATTTTTCAATCATAGCAGTTTGAACTTTAACATTAAAAGACATGTTTAATCTTCCGTCAGAATTGCCTTCATTTTGTAGCTTCTCCTTTTAGTTATTTCTGGTGGAGCTAGTTCGTCATTGACAAGTTTAAAACCTGGAATCACATAGTTGTCATTTGTGTAAAACAATTACCATTTTTTAGATGTACCGGGCTACATTTAATCAAATCTGATTACCATCTTGAAAAATAACTACCTAAATCTGGTGCAGCTGTTTCAATTAAGCTATACATATGCATGCTATTCATACTTTAGACCATGTTCTGATTGTAAAGACACATAGCAAATTGACTTGCAGTCTATCAAATTATATCAAAAGATAAGTATATTAAATACCTGTGTGATCATTCAAGATGCACTAAATATTTGACTATAC
>SAYR01039446.1:884483-939355 GCA_004382745.1 Argopecten irradians irradians
CCTTTCAGTATTTTTTAGTATTTTTTTTTCGCGCGTCGTAAACCTGTTGCAATATAATCTATAAAAAACACATTTCCTGATGTAAATACATCAATGCTATCATAGATTTTAAGTCTCTGAAAAATGACGCAACATCAAGAGACCTTTTAACTAATCCACGAGCGGCTTCTAATAGCTAAGTCAGAAACTCCGAATATCCTTAAACATATAAACCATTCCTCATTCTTCTCTATGGTTCTCCCACGTTGATTTCAACGACCCCTGTGATCAGGTACAGTAATTAAGAAGTATTTTAATATCATTATTCCAGTTTGCGCCTCTTTGGTTCACTTGGTGTCGGCGTCGGATTGGAAAGTCTTCCAGACAAATAAACTGGCTACTCTCATCATTGATTAACGTCCTTCCTCACCGTCAGAAAAACAATGATCGTTCTCCAGGGCAAGCCTGTAAATAATTCACGCTGGTTTCAAGATACTATATGAAGGTTAAGAAAGCATGATGTGGAACTGCCACTAAGGTACAGGAACATTTTGGCCTCATCGTTCTAAATGTCAAATCAATGTGAATTAAATTCAAGATACAAGCATAATTTCGTATCAATATAATAAGTTGAAGCTATTCAAGAAAAAATGTTGAACGCTCTAAAATTTATATAAGTTCAAGACATTTTTGTGACTTCAACATTTCTGTAATTGAAAATTAATACAAACAAAATCAGCTAAATAGCAGAAGAAATCGCATTTCTGAAGATACATTATACCTATTGTATCATTGCGTTAAAGTAGCATACCATGTAGTTTATTTATAAGGTGGGATAAACTAGTGTTGACTGCTATTTAAGTACATGCTATGGTTTTCGACTGAGATAGCGTGAATAAAGACAGAACAATTTAGCCAAGATTTAATTTAGCGTTTAATGAATAATATGACTAAACAGGGCGATGGGAATGAATGGACTCGTGCAAAATAAATGCGCCGACAATGGTACAGCGTACTCGATAATCCTTGTTTGTGGAGGTTCCTTCGTCCGAAACGAACACTTTTTTGTATTGGGCCTGCCCTCTCGTTGAAACCTGGAATACATGTCATGTAACCATCAGTACAAGTGTATCGTTCATACGCTAAGTGTACTGTCTATTAGCAGTTCACTCTTTTGTTATATGCGCGTTACTAATAATTATGAAATGGGGGAACTTAATAGCATTGTATTGTAATGTTTAACAGCCTAACGCCGATTTAAACATTTGACGCATCAATTTATAAATGTATATCTTGTTTACAGAAATAAACACAAATTTATCTTTTACGCTTTCAGGAATGCCCACGAACAGATATCTTATTCTTGGTCTGGCTCTAGATCTGCACAACAATAAATAGTGTGAAAACTTTGCAATGTGATATATGATTGATAGAAATAACTACAGACGCCAAATGGAATTTTGATGTGGTAAGCGCTGAAGACAAACTTTTCGCGACTTCATGGTACAATATGGCCATTTTTCTGACTAATTATGATAGAATCATCTTAGCAGTTAATTCAAATAAAAGCTGTATTGTATAGTTCACCACGAACTTGACTGATAATGACATTACGAGCTCTACAAATTTACTTACGGCGGCATAAAGCGGGATAACCTCTCGTTAGAATTAGGACAAAAGAAACCGAACAAAATATAAATAATGGCACTATGTGTATCCTTTACTACCGAAACAAATGAATGATGGAGTAATTGCTGCTTGTAAAAAGTGATTTGGTCTGGTATGAATTAGTTTTGACGTTTTAGTTTAAACAATATTTTATTTAGATAAACAATTATGATATTTATCATAAACATACCACCAATACATACAGCTAGGTTAAACATGCTTATTAACAGCTTACGAGTAATGTGATTTTAGTTAGTTGGTATATTCGCTTCGAAGCATGCAATAAATTATTAGGTTGTATCTAATAGGATATAAGTTAATTACTATAATAATTATGGGGGCGGTAGTTTTTCCTTCTATCGAAAATGCGGCCCCGTTTATTAAAAGAAAAGGAATAAATTCTTTTAATATAACGGAAACTTTTTTTAACAGAAACCTGATAGGAACTAATGATAGGCGTACGGTTATAGCTTTGCTGTTACACCATTGTAAATCCATGTAATACAGATTAAATTTTTCTGAAATATGGTTGTATTGACAAATCTTCTTTAATATTTTTCGTCGTTTTTGATGAATGAAGTAGTTTAACATATTATTGGTATTCCACTAGTTAAAGAGATGCAGATTTATCGTAGTTACTTGGCGCAATCAAACCCTAAGCGTAAATGCATGGTTTTGAATATTTGGATAAGCAATTGAGGCGCTATGACTCTGGCCCTAGTATTTTTTATATGATAACGACTATGATAATCAAATCCGCAATTTTCCATTTGATGTATTGCGCGTCAGGAGAGTAGCTAATGATGTGTGTAAAACCTTAATGGTTTGCTCATGATTATGGAAAGAAAGAAACATATATACGGCAAGAACTGGAAGACCGATTGGAAGATGTACGAATATTATGGATGTTTATGCTACTGTATTAAGGGAATATTAATAAATAAAAGCACACCTTTACCACATAGCGTTGGTTAAACCAAATGAAGTACTGAAGCATTTTTTTTATTTCACCATACCTGAGAAACCAGGCGATCTGCTTAATTTGACTATTAATTTTCTTTGGTCTGGCTTTTCGGATGTCATCACGCCGATAATCTGGAACTAAACATCGCCGAATATCGGACTAAATGGAACTTTAACCTTTCTGACTTCTGTCTTCGTGTTCTCTAGTAAGATGACTCGATCACTGAATGCATATCTAGTATCACTACGAACGTCTGCTTATTCATTGTTTCTTTGTTGTTACGAACTTGTTTCGCCAGGACTTTAGTTTTAGTTTGGTGTCTGCTCGTCCTGACCGTTCGTTAGAGTGCCATGACGATTTCTTTGGTTTCTAACGTTATAACTGTTCTAGTCTCCCGTGAATCTGACAAAATTTTTTTATGTCCTTCCAAGTGAACCTCTTGAAGAAGGTTCGTCTTCTTTCCAGTAGATATCCTTGAAATGGACTTTGTTTTGAAATTGCCACTACTGGAAGCTCGCTTGCGGCAACGTAATGCCTCCAGAAGAGCTTGCCTTCAAAATAAGAGATGCCGGGCTTTATCAGAATTCAGTTTGACTTTCCAGTGATTTTTCGTGAAGCTCTTCTGAAGGCATTAGAGTTAAAGGCTATCTTCTTCCACATGGGTCTGAACTTACTGTGGATTCTTTCTTAGACTGGCAGCTGGGTTTCTGAGAGACAATGAAATCCTGTGTTCTGGGACTAACTTTAGACAGCACTATTCTGTTCGGGGTGGGTCTCTTTTTCAACATTGCATTGCCGAATCTCTGATGGATGAAATCAAAACATGGGAATTATTTTGGGCTTCTTTCTTTGTTCATGTTTGCCCCCACAGCATTTGATGAACTCTCAGATTGGGTGGAGCAACATTAGTTATTTGTTCAGCAGGTGATACAATTTTCTACTATAACTTGCATCGTTTCCCATCTCTTTTTAACCACATCTGCAACAGGCGGGTTCAAAAGCAGTGTTTAGGGCAGCCAGCGTTTGCGAATCATTTTCAGATGACATAAATTCGTGATCTGTTCGTAAGCGGCGGAAGCTTGTGAATCCATTCATGGTGTTTTTGCGAATTTTCTTCACCGGGTGTTCTGCTGAGCGTCTTAGAGCCACCACTGAATTTGTAGAAATCTTCATGTGAACAAATTGTGTTTTAAGTCAGGACACTCTGCGCCGTTAAGCTGTAATGCTTTCAATCTGTGTCAAACCAAACCAATTTCCAGTAGACTTGTTTTCTATAGCTCAAGTGTTTGTTGTCATGCCTGATTGCATATCTTAAGAATTAATCTGCTGCCCTCATCTTTATTTCGTCAATTTATCATCTACATAGGATTCTTGAACATCCACATCATCTGCATTGTTAACATCTGTATCGCTTGCTGCTGTCGACGTTTGGAGGTGAACATTGACGTCTTTCAAATCGACAAATTTTCGTTTCTGTGGGACCTGTTTCTTTGTACAACCACTGGTGGTTATGCATTAAAGTCTTTGAAAACCCATGACTGGTAACGTCTGGACTTCCCGTGTCCGCCAATATCAGTGCTTGCCATGGTACCTGTATTTGCCAGCGCTGGCCAGCACGTGTTTGAGTTGCTGCCACGTGACGTGTGTGCAGACAGTCTTGTGTTTGATGGTTGGCCCAGGGCAGGGAATATAGGTTTGGGTGTAGGCTGGATGGGTGACTGGCGAAGTCTGTTTGTGACGGGACGAGATGCAACATTAATTTGGTCGTCTGACAGGAAACGTCAATGTGACGCTCAAAATAGACCAACATCTGTCTGAACTTCTGTGTCACACTTTGGCACATCCAGTATGGCCTGAAAATTACCAGAATCAAGGATATGTTATTGTAAATTTTACAATAAAACTGTAATTTAGACTGTTCCATTCTGACGCACAATGCTCATATTTCAAGAAAAGGAGTTTCGTCACAAAAAAGAATTATACCTGATTATACATGTATCTATTAGACTTTGCCATCAGACATTTGACAAATTCGAAGTGGATCTCTTTGCATGTAAAAAAAGTGAAATTGAACACCTAAACGCACAAGACACGTCATCATAACTGACCTTTGCTCCTGTATGCTCGTGGATAACTACTTAGGTTGTGTTTACCAGTTAGAGTGAGGCTGTTCTAACTGTTCACAAGTTCTTGGAGGTCTTTCAAGGTCACCTTTCAGTTTCTCTCTAATTCTCCTTCGCTGTCTCCTTGCTCTGTTGAAACACATTTTCCATATCATTATACACCACTGTTTTTTGAAAAAAACCACCATAAACTGCTTGATAACTTTAGCAGTTCAAATTCAAACTGGTTACGACGCATTGTTATTTTGTTTCTTTCTTATTGCCAAAGTACTTACTTACTTGATCAGACACAAACTTTTCCTTATCTAATTTCTGACAAGTCAAACATTATTCTTTCAAACGCTACGTATTTCTTTTTCACCGCCCCCACTATTTATATTGCCTTTATGATGCCAACATTAAATTACATTTTGTCATAAATGGTAAAGCATAAAATGTTAGGAGAGGGCATTGTTGTATAAGTACTCATTCATGCCAAATTTGCATATGGAATGATCAAAGTCCTTAGAAGAGTGGAAAAGCGTTTTCAGTGGTGAATGAGTTAAATATCGGCAATGACCCAAAAAGAAGAATATCAGTATACTTACTTGGTTGATATTCTTTTTCATTCATATCTATAGAATAGTAATTGAACGCTTAAGCCCTATGGATATTACCCACCACTAATTCATTGTTCAACTGCCTAATTATTTTTTTAAGCGCTCATAACTTTGCTATAGCTGCCTTGTAAATGAAGGTTTATATTATTGACTTCGTAGAATTACTCTTCATGGGACAGTAATTACCTAATGGAAATTACTCACCTTTATATTCCATTGTTCTAACTGCCTTGTTGATGTAGGGATAACTGGTAATGTCTAGTCTTTGTGAGTGGAGTCTAGTGCCAGTTTCAACAAAAGGCCTCCACTTCGGCCCTCAAGTTCATGCCTTGTCAGCGATGTAAGATCCTTGCCTCGTCGCGTGTGAGTTGCTGCATTGAGTGACGTTTCTAACAGCAGGTAGGAATCCTGTAGCTATTGAACATAGTCTCCTATAAAACACCAAACTTGGATTTTGGTTGTATATTTAACAAAGAAAGTTAGCTTTACTTTACTGTACATATCACGCATCTGCAAAGATTCTCCTATCCAGTATCCTTGAGTTCTTTTCTTAATGCGCCACTACTTTTGTCTCTTCTTTTTCTTTCCTATTGTTTGTTTTATTTAATTGTCTTTTTCGGCATTATTTTTATTTCTCATTTTTTATTCAGTTAATATTCTACCATATAATAAGCGCATACAAAATGTAACAGTAGAATACAAAAACTTTGCTTGGCATATAACTGTGAAATAGGCATCAGAAAAGACTTTTCAGATTTCGCACTTTGATATCTCAGGAATGCGTTTTTTTATATTTAAATATATTTAGCTTTGTTCGTTGGATCATTTGTTAAACTTATGATGAATCATATTTGTTAAACTTAAGATGAATAGAAGTAGCAGAATTAACTTTTAGACAAAGCATAGAAAGGCTAGAATGCATTCTGAACTGAATAACATATAAGGAAATGATTTCAGCAATCTCTAGTATCCACCGATAGATAAACGTAATGATTATTAAGAGACTCTTTTCGAAAGACAACAAGAATGGGTCAGTAAATACTTAAAAGGATGCAAATGATGCACATCATTTGGACTATATATTAAGTGTAAACTCCAATTAGTTTTGAGGCCTTCCCAACCATAATATGTTGCCAAAGGAAACAGTAAACTATGTCTTACAAAGTCAGTAAACAATAAATCGTGTTTTATTGGCCAGTACTGTAAGCATTCTGATGATATTATTAGCTTTACATTGCATCTTGATTTCTGTTCTCAAGCTCTCCTTCCCAGATGTCCACTTTTTGTCGTTTGCTGAGTCAGGATACAAGCAAATGAAATTATTATGACATTTTTTTGGGGGCTCTCTTATTGAAATTTAGAACAATACCTGGTGGTATTTGTCAGTTATATCCAGGGACCTTATAAACTAATTGGCGCTAAACACTACCCAAGGCAAAACAAAACGTAAGATAAATCTGTACCCAAACCCATCATCTTCACTCTTGTATTAAGCATTGTCCCTAGCTAAAATGTATACCAAACCGCAACATATGGTATATTTGGGCTATAAGTCTACTGACTGAATATTCATGATTCATAACTGAATATATGCTCTTTTTTCAGTAAAATGTGACTGGGTAGGATGTCATACTGGATTTATTAG
Organism: Argopecten irradians irradians; assembly: GCA_004382745.1. Classification (NCBI taxonomy): domain Eukaryota; kingdom Metazoa; phylum Mollusca; class Bivalvia; order Pectinida; family Pectinidae; genus Argopecten; species Argopecten irradians. The sequence goes on from SAYR01039446.1 coordinate 891,462, forward strand.
TTAGTCTGTATGCTTTCAGTGAGATTAGAGAAACATCTCGTGGCAATAATTACAAAGGAACGCAACATTGTAAGAAGCTAGTTGGTCGAAACAACATGCAGTCCTACATGAGGAATACAAGATTATCTGCCCGATACTTTCACAGGGATATCCCGTGGTTGCTAGGAAAGTTATTCTGTCTTACACAGGGGGATGTAATACGACCAACAAGCGTAGATCAATTACGTTATGAGTCATCAATAGAATGCGGCATTAACTGGTCGCGTCGGCATTGGTAGATGACGTTCATCATTTTTGACGCATACGACTGTTCCTGCATAATGGAGCAACAAAACACAGGCTGGAAACAATACATAATTTCGTGTTATATTCTCCTTAAGTATGGTGGAAAAGTAATCAACATGAGTCCTTGTCAAAGACCTTGGGTTGATCCAGCCCTAAAATGACTTTCACCGGGTTTAATGATATCCTGTCCACTTGACGAGACCGCATGTAACATTCTATTAATCTTTAAAGCTGGTTATTTTCTGTGGATTAAAGAAATTCAAAGGAAGGAAATCAGCTTTTAATTAGTTTGAAATTTCCAGAATATGGTTTAGGCAGTAAGCATTGGTATATATCTTTTACTTTTTTTCAAGTGGATAATTTTCGTGTGAAAAAAATATCTGCACTAAAACAAAGAAAAATGCAGACTCATTGAATGAAAAGTAAAGCAGTATGGACCTAACACCCAACCGACGTCCAGCTCAGCTCATTCGAGCTGATGTAGCGATCGCTGACCATTGACTAATCTGTAGTTGAAATCAGAACACTGCCAACCCTTTCAGCTGCTGTGTGCATCACTGGTCATAGTCTAATCTTAGTTATCAGATAAACACTACCCTTCCCAGATGCCTGTGTGAATCCTGGCACGACTAATCTTAGTTACATGAATCAACACACTTTCACCCTTTTCATGACTTGTGTGTGATCCTGGCCATGTTATCCTTAGATATAGAATCAGAAGCACTAACCCCTTCCAGCTGCTGTATATCTGGCCATGACTAATCTTAGTATCAGAAATCAGAAACACTCACCCCTTCAGCTGCTAGTGTGATGCCTGGGCCATTAAGTCTTAGTTTCAGTAATCAGTAACACATCACCCTTCCAGCTGCTGTGTGATCCTGGTTCATTGGTCTACCTTCTTAGTTCAGAATCAGAACACTCCCTTCCAGCTGCTAGTGTAATCCTGGCCATGTCGATCTAATATAAGTTATAGAATGCAGAACCACCTCTCCTTCCAGCTGCTGTGTGATCTGGACCACTGTCTAATCTATAGTTCAGAATCAGGAAACTCACCCTGTCCAGCTGCTGTATGAATACTTCCTGCCATGATCTTATATCTTGTTAAGAATCTAGAACAATCACCCTTCCTGCTGCGTTCTGATACCTGCCGATGTCTAATCTTGTTCGAATACCAACACTCACCACTTCCAGCTGCTGTGGTGATCCTCGTGCCATGACGTCTAATTTCAGTTTCAGAATCAGAACCACTCACTCCCTTCATGCTCTTTGTAGTAGATCCTAGCCATGTCTAAATTTAGTTCAGATCAAGAAACACTCACCCCTTCCGCTGCTGTGTGGACCTGGCATGTATAATCTTAGTTCATGAATCAGAACCTACGCCACTCGTGTGACGCTGCTACATATAGTTCGATGCATCACCTCTTCCTGTTGTGAACCTGCGCATGTCTATTAATCTTATTCAGAATTCAGAATAAATCATACGAGTTCACCCCTCCTAGCTTGGTAGTGATACCTGGCCATGACTAATCTTAGGTCAGGATCAGAACCACTCTATTCCGCCTTCACAGCTGCTGTGTGATCCTGGCCATGACTGAATACTTAGTTCAGAATCAGAATCATCACCTCCTTCCAGCTGCTGTGTGAATCCTGGCCAGTGATCTATGCTTAGTTCAGAGATCAGACCACTACACCCCTTCCAGCTGGCTGTTGATCTTGGCCTGATCTAATCTTAGGTTAGATCTTAGAACACTCACCGCTTCCAAGCTGTGTAGTGATTTCTGGCCATGACTAAATCTTATTAAGTATCGAGATGACACTCATAGCGCCGCTTCTCATGCTGCTGTGTGATCGTGGCCATGTCTAATCTTAGGTTCAGAATCAGAACATTCACCCCTTCTCAGCTGCTGTAGTGAATTCTGGCCATGACTAATCTTAGTTTCAGAATCAGAACACTCACCCGCGTTCCTAGCTTAGCTGTTAGTGATCCTGGCACATGTACTATCTATTCCCAGAAATCAGAACACTGCACCCCTTCCAGCTTGCTGTGTGATCCTTGGCATGACTAATCTTAGTTCCAGAAACAGAGACTCAATCCCTTCCAGCGCTGCTGTGTGATTCGCTGGCCATGATCTTAATTTAGTTCAGTAATCAGAAGCACTCCACGCCCTTCCTAGTTTGCTGTGGGTGATCTAGCCATTGTACTATATCTTAGTTCAGAATCAGAACACTCCACCCCTTCCGCTGCTGTATGATCTCTGAGACCTGTCTTAATCCTTAGTTCATATGCAGATACACTCAACCGCTTCCAGCTGCTGTTAGTGATTCTGGCCATGGTCTAATCTTAGTTCAGAATCCAGAACCCTCACGCCCTTCAGCTGCTGTGTGATTCGCTGGCCATATGATATATCTTAGTTGCAGAATCAGAACATCTCATCCGCTTCCAGCTGCTGTGTGATCCTGGCCATGAGCATCTTATTTCAGAAGTCAGAACACTGTCACTCCCTTCCAGCCTGCTGTGTGATCTCTGCGCGCATGTCTATATGTCTTAGTGTCAGAATCAGAAACTATCACTTCCCTTTCCAGCTGCTGTGTTGATTCCTGGCCTGTTTAATCTTAGTTGCAGAATTCCAGAAGCACTCACCCTTCCAGCTGATGTGTGATTCTAGCCATGACTAATTTGTTCAGAATTCAGAACACTCACCCTTCCAGCCTGCTGTATGATCCTGGGTCTGTCTTATCTTATTATTCAGATATCAGAAACACTGCACCGCTTACCAGCTGCTGTCTGTGATCCTGGCCATGTCTAATTCTTAGTTCAAGAATCAGAACCACTCACCCTTCCCAGCTGGCTGGTGTGATCCTGGCATGACTATCTTATTTCAGAATCAGAACACTCACCCCTTCCAGCTGCTGTTGATTCTTGGCCATGTTCTAAAATCTTAGTTCAGAATCAAGAACGCACTGCACCCCTTCCAGCTGCTGTGGTGATCCTGGCATGACTAATCTTAGTTCAGAAAATCAGAACCACTCCACCCCTTCCTAGCTGATGTGTGATGCCTGGCCATGACTATCTTAGTTCAGAATCAGACACTCACCCTTCCGCTGCTGTGTGATCCTGGCCATGACTAATGCTAGTTCAGAATCAGAAACACTCCACCCTTCAGCTGCTTGTGATCATGGCCATGATAAAATCTAGTTCGAATCAGTAACACTCACCCTTCCAGCTGGCTGGTGTGAATCCTGGCCATGACTATCTTAGTTCTAGAATCAGACCACTCACCCTTCCAGCTGCTGTGTGATGCCTAGGCCATTCTAATCGTTAGTTCAGAATCAGAACGCACTCACGCTCTTCGCTGCTGTGTGATCTGGCTCATTGTCTATATCTTAGTTTCAGAATCAAGAACACTCACCCCCTTTCCCAGCTGGCTGTGTGATCCTGGCCATGGTTCTAATCTTTAGTTCAGAATCAAAGAAACACATCTGTTGGCTTGTCTGCAACTTTCTTGGGGTTAGCCTCCAAGAGTCGGCCTTCCCAGGCTGGCAATGACCTCTTGGTCTCCGACCAAATCAGACACTTCTGGTGCTCATTTTACATATGTGAGGTTTGGTTCAACTGAATGGCTTCTTTCACTGATGAATATATAAAAGTGAATATTCTTTAAGTTGGGAATTTTAAAGAATGCTGCCTTTGAGTGCATACACATGGTATAACCGATACAAATTAAATGTTCACTGAAATTGTTTTTTCCCTCAAAAACAAAGACTTCTAAGCACACCAAAATTCAAATCTATGACTAATGTTAAAGTTATAACAATATTAATATACATCCTGAAAGTAATTGTGATCTTAATCACCATATTTTGACTCAAAAAAGTACTCTGTATACTTGAAATGTAGAAATGGAATGTTTTCAGGGATCAAGCACCAAACTTCTACAAAGTTATTTCAACAAAGAATTGAGCGACAGGCCACAAATCATATTTGGCAAGAGAAAATACAGGTAATGAAAAAAGAACTTCATGGTATCAGTATTTTTCAGTCAATATATTCAAATTATATGTGATAAATGAAGTCCCCTCCCTTAAAAAAGGACAAGATGGCCCAATGGGCCTTAATGGTCAACTGCTATAGTACAATACAACATATGTCCCTTTAAAGATTTTAGCCTATTTGACCTGCTGTGACTTGACTGAAGGTCAGGTAATTCATTTAAACAAACTTGGTTTAGCCCTTCATCCGCTAGCATGCTACATGCTCAAATATCAAGTACCCTGGCCTTCTGGTTCTTGAGAGAAGTCATTTAAAGATTTTAGCGCTAGTTTGACCCCTGTGACCTTGAATGAAGGTGCAAGGTCCATTTCTTTGAACAAAACTTGGTAGCCCTTCAATCGCGCAATGCTACAGGCGCGCAAATATCAGTACCAGTGCCTTTCTGGCTCTTGAAAAGAAGTTGTTTAAAGATTTTAGCGTTTTTTGACCCAATGACCGCTTGAATGAAGATCAAGGCCATTCATTTGAACAAAATTTGATAGCCCTTCATCAAGGCATGTCAAAGGCCCAATATCAGGTGCTCTAGGCCCTCTTAGTTTATTCACAGAAGTTGTTTAAAGGCCTATTTGACGCCCTGTGACGCTTTATATGGAGGTCAAGGTCCTTTCATTCAAAACAAACTGGTAGCCCTTTATCCAGCATGCTGTAGGCCAAAGTCAGTAGCCCGGGGCTTCTGGTTCTTGGAGAAGTCATTTAAGAGATTTTAGCCTAATTTGTACCCCGTGACGTTGATGAAGGTCAAGGTCATTCATTTGAAGCAAACTTGGTAGCCCAGCATGCCACAGGCGCTAATATCAGGTTTCTAAGCTGCTTAGTTATTCACAAAGTTGTTTAAGGATTTTAGCCTATTTGAACCCTGTGACGTTGAATGAAGGTCAAGATCATTTATTTCAACAAACTTGGTAGCCCTTCATCCCAGCATCCTACAGGCCAAATATCAGTACCCTGGGCCTTCTGGTTCTTGAGAAGAAGTCATTTAAAGATTTTAGCCTTTTTGACCCGTGACCTTGAATGAAGGTCAAGGTCATTCATTGGAACAAACTTGGTAGTCCTTCATCCCAGCATGCCACAGGCCCAATATCAGGTCACTAAACTTCTTCATTATTCACAATATGTTGTTTTAATAGTTTTAGCCTATTTGACCCCTGTGACCTTGAATGAAGATCAAGGTCATTTATTTGAACAAACTTGGTAGCCTTTCATCCCAGCATCCTACAGGCCCAATGTCAGTACCCTTGGCCGTCTGGTTCTTGAGATGAAGTTGTTTGAATGAAAAGTTTACGCACGGTGCACGACGACGGACAGTGCATGATGACAATGGGTCATCCTGACCCTTCGGGTCAGATGACCTAAAAACGGGGAGGGAGTGCATAAAGGGATAGTGCTTATTGGGTAGCATTTGGTATATATAAATAATCCATAATGATGAAGCATTTTTATCAACTGATTGTTTCGCCTTGTATAAGAAGGTATCTTGTTATTCAATCTCAGCCTAAAACCTCCCACCACAATACTGGAAACACATATCCTCTATATCTGTTTACAGGTCAATCTTTGAATGACAATTCCTCTGTTTCAGGTGTCGCTCAAATAGAAATAGGATCAGTATACATTTCAGGTATGTAAACATATACTGTATAAGGTATCAATAAATCTGTCAGATAGGCAAGGTACACATCTGTCTGACACTGTCAACCTTTGACCTCTCAACTTCTTATTTCAATTTTTCAATCATAGCAGTTTGAACTTTAATATTAAAAGACATGTTTAATCTACCGTCAGAATTGCCTTCATTTTGTAGCTTCTCCTTTTAGTTATTTCTGATGGAGCTAGTTCATCATTGACAAGTTTAAAACCTGGACATAGTTGTCATTTGTGTAAAACAATTACTATTTTTAGATGTACCTGGCTACATTTAATCAAATCTGATTACCATCTTGAAAAATAACTACCTAAATCTGGTGCAGCTGTTTCAATTAAGCTATACATATGCATGCTATTCATACTTTAGACCATGTTCTGATTGTAAAGACACATAGCAAATTGACTTGCAGTCTATCAAATTATATCAAAAGATAAGTATATTAAATACCTGTGTGATCATTCAAGATGCACTAAATATTTGACTATACATGTACATGCATCTGTGCATACATCAGATGTACTGATTCTCAAATCTGTGAAACCTTGAATTGTAGTTTTTCCCCTTTTTAAAGGAAGCGCTAGAATGGTTGATTATAAAAATGAAGCTGGTTTATAACATATTTGTTAAGAATTGAGCAGTCCTTGTAAAAGTCTAAACCAGTTTTAAGATTTTTAGTTCGCCAGTGACAGATGATGTTATAGAAAGTTGATTGTCATTTTGAGCCTGATGATCCCGAAGCCAGGATTTGAACCCCAGTTGAGGCTCCAGTTTCTGTTCTTTTCTCCTATCTTGTTACAGCTTTATTTTGCAAACTACAAGAATAATAAATTATTGTTTGAAAATCAACAAAGAAAATTTGATATTCAGTAACTAATTTTTGTTAAAATAAGCAAATAGTACAATGTAGGTACTCAACAAGGGTTTTTTTTTAAGTGCTGTAACCTTGGATTAAAGACAATGAATTTTGTTAATCAACCTGTAATGTGGAGATACAGAAGGTTAGATCACTTTGTAACAGGAGTCAATACAATTAACAGATTATCTATAACAATACCGATACATTCTTCACTGGCTTATGTACTTACAACAAATAGTTGAAACATATTTATTTACATGAAGATCACATGGCTGGGCAATAAACGATGAGATTATCATGTGATATTGAGTTTATTAATACTGTTAACCCTAACTGTATGAGGTATATATCAGAAGGTCTCACATGGCTAACTCCAAATGGACACATGGGCTGAATGGAATACCAGATATGGTAAATATCCTCGACTTACGACAGGTTAGAATAAACTGTTTGCAATCAAAGACAAATATCAGGAAGCGTTGAATAAATTTTCACAGAATATATTTGTATGTGTGAAAAATCAGAAACTGACAAGCTCAGTAAACCCTTTTTATTTAATGTCCAATTCAAAATGGCCGATGAGTCTTTGAGGACACATGGGTGTTTTGAGAATATATATAGAATATCTGTACTACTTAGCAGTTGATGGAATTAATTCTGGAAAATTGCAGCCTTCAAATTTTCTTTCCTTCAAAGATTTATAAGTTAAACATCATACATGTATACACAGACATTTACACATTGTCATTTTTCAATAGAGTAAACATTCTAAAAACAATAATTCCCAAAATTATTTTAAGGGATGTTAAAGTGGGTTAAAGAGGACAGATAGTAAAGAAATATTTCAAATGTTCTTATTTTACCATAAAAACCAATAGAACAAAACAATATTAAAATTTTTAATTTTGGCAGTTTGATTTATTCACATCTACCGTAGTCCAACACAAATGTATATTTACAAGTGGCACAATAAATTATGTACTTTTCAAAGGCGGTCCTGCAGCCCCTCATCATAACACTTGATAAATCACCAGCAATATTACAGGGGTTTTAAATCATAGTCAAGTTGACTCGGACCTTATAAGTGTTCTTACATAGTCTCTATATATAGTGTCAATAGTGTCAAACAATCAGGCAGAACTGGAACCTAGGAGATGTAAATATGTTTTTCAGACAAAATATCAGTGAGATGGAAACATTTGTGTGTAGATAGATATATAACAATCAGTTTACTGTGATAACGTTGGATGTACCGTGTAACAGCTGTATCTTAAGGGAGTAGGAGGAAGGGGAGATAACCAACACCACTCACCAGGTTTGTATTGTTTTATACCATTATTATATCATCATTGTTAAATTTAAAACTAGAAATGTCGTGTCTGTTACATAGATCAACCCTGTCTTGGTTATGCATTGGAATACCTGGACCAGACAATATCAATGCCTCCTTCCAAGGCGGGGGTATTAAAAGTTGTCTATTTGAAGTGTGAGAGCGAGCTGATAATTAGTCAATTGATATGATGAGAAAATAAATTTTCAAGGCTGATTAATATATTAAGTAGGTGAGGGGGAGCTTTAATTCAAAGCATGTGGCCCTTGATAAAATTATTTTTTCCACAGCCGAATAAAATTGAGAGTGATAAGGGGAAATAACTCCAAAAATTTATTGTATACAAATGGCAATCTGCATGTTTACACTTTTTAATGGTCACTACGGCGATTTTTTACTTGCACTTTATCTGCACCTTAATCTTTTGCACACAGACTTTTAATTACATTAATTAATTAGACACATTCTCTTTCATACAAATTGCATAGAGAAAATAAAAAATGAATATACTAAGCAATTTGATCATTACTATGCTTATAGTACAAAACTATATTAAATAAGGTTATATACATACCCCTAAAAAATTGTGTAAGTTAACAAATGCACTATATCATAAATATCGAACAATTAAACTGTCATAGAATTCCTTTTATGTGATTATCCTCGTAATATCACAAACTGGGTCTTTGTTCATGTTATACAAATTATAATCAGTAATATTAAAAATTAATAATGTATATGACTATAGAAATCAATTAGTGATAATTGTGTGCTATATTCTACAAGGTTACAGATTTTGTTGTGTGATTTCTAGAGGTCTAAGATTTAGAACCGGCGGGGTGATAGTTCACACCAAACAGAGCTATAATAGTACATGTACACACCTATAGAACCGATACTTAAAATCAATTAGTGATCAATTGTACAACGTTTTCAAAAAGACTAAAGGTATTTACACCACAAGAAACCATTAACAAACGTCTATGTATTATGAGTCTGTTAAATAAATTGTAGACTTAAAAGTACATTAGCTCTTTAAACTTTAAAGCAAACTTTGAAGTTCTTAATTAAATTTGTATTAATGCCCATAGACTTAATTATTGTACATATATATGAACCTGTTACTTTAAACATTTTTTTTTTTCAAATTCTCGTGACAAGCAATTCAGTGTTTACTATTTTCTGTTTAACAGAAGCTGCTAATTGTACACAGCAGTCACTATATATTCTACAGACTTGTCTATTGTACAGCTCTGGGGCTATAGAAAACCTGAGAACTTTTCCCCTCAGATAAACCATAGGGAAGAGTATTCTTAGTTGTTTTGTAGTAAACCTGGACTAGTTTGATCATTAGTGTTGTAGTAGCTCAGTTTGAAAAGCATCCGGCTATAGTTCAGAGGTCCTGGGTTCAAACCCCGGTCTGATTACAACATTTGATGATTACAATTTTAGCATCAAATTTAATCCCAGGTGTGGTGTTCTCAGGTTTTGTGTGTCTTTGAGGGCATTGTAATGAAAGAAATAGTTTAACTGGCCTATGACTGAAAGGCTTATTATCAGTGACCATGCAGGTATAGTTCAATCAACAGAGCATCCAGCTGGTGTTCTAAAGGCCTGGGTTCAAACTCCTGTCTGGCTGCTACGTGTTCTCCTTTCCTGTTACAAAACCATAAAAAATGTCATATGAGTGCTATTGCATTCTTAGTTTCAGAGAAGATTACTTCATATGGAAATAGTCAAATTGACCTCTTTTGGCCCTGCCCTTCAGGCCCCTTGGGGTCAGCCCAACCATTTGTACAATTTTGAATACCACAAGGATGCTACTATTGCAATATGAGTGCTATATACCATGTTTATGTATAGTTTCAGATCATTTATATAACAAAAGATCCCAGAGGGATCTTGGCGCCCACCAAAGAATGATCTATGTCTGACAAAGGAAAGAGGGATCTTTTCTCTGCTTTTCAAACTTTTGCAAAAATACTACTTATAAAATTTGAGACAGATCGCTTCAGTACTTTCTTAGAAACAGCAGTAACAAACTTCAACTATCAAAATCCAATATGGCTCCTTGGCTTGACCGGTCATTCCCAAAACGCATTACGCACAACTAGGGCCCTTGGCAAACCTACATATGAAATTTGAGAAAGATCCCTTCAGTACTTTCTGAGAAATAGCGATCACAAACTTTAAGCATCAAAATCCAAGATGGCTGCCTGGCAGCCATCTTGTTGACCGATCGTTCCCAAAACGCATTATGCACAACAAGGGCCCTAATGGCAAACCTACAAATGAAATTTGAGAAAGATCCCTTCAGTGCTTTCTGAGAAATAGCCGATAAACAAACTGTAATCTCATCAAAATTCAAGATTGGCGCCTGGCGGCCACCTTGTAGACTGATTGGTCCCAAAATGCAATATGCACAACTAGGGCTCTAGGGAAACCTACATATGAAATTTGAGAAAGATCCCTTCAGTACTTTCTGAGAAATAGCGATAACAAACTTTAACTATTAAAATTCAAGATGGCTGCCTGGCGGGAACCTACATATGAAATTTGAGAAAGATCCCTTCTGTACTTTCTGAGAAATAGCGATAACAAACTTTAAGTATCAAAATCCAAGATGGCTGCCTGGCGGCCATCTTGTTGACTGATTGGTCCCAAAATGCAATATGCACAACTAGGGCCCTAGGGGAACCTACATATGAAATATGAGACAGATCCCTTCAGTACTTTCTGAGAAATAGCGATAACAAGAATTGTTAACGGAAGGGCGGACGGACGGAGGGACGGACGGACCAACGGAGGGACGGACGGACCACAGACAAAAAGCGATTTGAATAGCCCATCATCTGATGATGGTGGGCTAAAAACAGCCAAATTGACCATTTATATATGGCCCCATCCTTCAGGCCCCTGGAGGGGGTCAGGCCCACCATTTGTACAATTTTGAATCCCCACCCCATAAAGATGCTACAAATGCAATATGAGTGCTATATATATAATTGCATGCTTTAGAAGTCACTTCTATGGAAATAGTAAAGTTAAACCCTTTTGGCCGTACACCTCAGGCCTCTTAGGGGTCAGCCCCATCATTTGTACAATTTTGAATCCCCACCCTATTAGGATACTACCATTGCATTATGGGTGCTATCCCATACTTAGTTTCTGAGAAGAAGTCGTTTATATGGAAATAGCCAAATTGACCCCTTTTGGCCGTGCCCCTCAGGCCCCCAGATGGTCAGCCTTACCATTTTTACAATTTTCAGTCAGGACGTTAACCCCATAAGGATGCTACCAGTCAAATTTTATTAACCTTTTTTAACCAAACAGGCTAGCATGAAATGCAAAAATTCCGTGAAACAGACATATTTAACCAATGTACTTCTGGTGCATACATTCATTATTATGTAATTTCAATACTTACTTGACTTCAAAACTTAAATTGGTTATCATAAGTTTCAGAAAAATACGAAACTAAAAGCAAGATGACTATAGTCTGTTTCAGAAAACAACGGCCCAATGGGCCCGAATCGCTCACCTGTAATCTGGAAATCATACATGGTTCATACCTCTGTGACATTGAATGAAGGTCAAGGTCATTTATTTGAACAAACGTGGTAGTCATTTATTCCAGCATGCCACATGCCCAATATCAGGTGCCTAGGCTGTTTGGTTATTAAGAAGTCATTTAAAATGTTTTGCCTTTTTGACCCCTATGACCTCTTGGTAGCCCTCTATCCCAGCATGCCACATGCCGAATATCAGGTCTCTAGCCCTCTTGATTATTAAGGAGAAGTCGTTTAAAGATTTTAGCTTATTTGACCTCTGTGACCTTGAATGAAGGTCAAAGTCATTCATTTTGGTAGCCCTTGATCCCAGCATGCCACAGGCCCAATATATTAGGTCCCTAGGCCTCTTGGTTATCAAGAATAAGTCATTTAAAGATTTTAGCCTTTTGACCAGTGTGACCTTGAATAAAGGTCAAGGTCATTCATTGAACAAAATTGGTAGCCCTTGATCCCAGCATGCCTCGGCTCTATATCAGGTCACTAGGCTCTTTGGTTATTAAAAAGAAGTTGTTTTAAGATTTAAGCCTTTTTGACCCATGTGACCTTGAATGAAGGTCAAGGTCATTCATTTGAACAAACTTGGTAGCCCTCTATCTCAGCATGCCACATGCCTAATATCAGGTCTATAGGCCTCTTGGTTATAAAGAAGAATTTGTTTAAAAATTTTAGCCTTTTTGACCCCTGTGACCTTGAATGAAGGTCAAGGTCATTCATTTGAACAAACTTGGTAGCCCTTCATCCCAGCATGTCACAGGCCCAATTTCAGGTCTCTAGGCCTCTTGGTTATTTAGAAGTCTGTTAAAGATTTTCACCTATTTGACCCCTGTGACCTTGAATGAAGGTAAAGTTCATTCATTTGAACAAACTTGGTAGCCCTTCATCCCAACATGCTATAAGTCAAATTTCAGGTCTGTAGGTCTCCAAGTTTTGGAGAAGAAGTTGTTTAAATGGAAAAGTTGACCCCGGACAGCCGGACGACGGACGGACGACGGACGCTGCACCATAGCATAAGCTCACTTGCCCTTCGGGCAGGTGAGCTAAAAACCATCTAAAAATGGTCTCAAATAACGGCGCCCCCCTCAGTCATTTCCCGCGCCCTCATTAGGCAAAATACGGTAATCTTTAAGCTTCAAACATTCAAATTATTCCGAGATGATAATTGTGATTCCATGTCTGTTTTGTTTTGCTTCTGTTCAAACCGCTTGTTACAATTTGGTTCCAATACCATTTCTCAATATTTCACCATTTTATACCACTAGGCATAATACTAAATTTATATACATGTATTGTTGAAATTCCGAGACGTTACCCACTTACAGGTAGCCTAATAATGTACATAACAACTGTACGTACATGTACATATAGAATGTATTGTTCTCTGGCCCTATTACATTATCCACAACTACTCACTTACAAGATAAACATGACGAGGTGTTTGGTAACAGTTTCCGGTCGATACTTACGTCATTTGATTACGTCAATGGAGGTGGCGTGATCGGAAACTAGCTCCGCCCAATTGTTACATCGCCTGGCAATTGATGGTGTGATCAGAAACAAGTCCAGCCACCTCGAATCTGATTGGTTAAACGGAAATAGCCGAGTCCGAGTGTGTGCTAGCTTCTAGGGGTGTGTTAGTTCAAAGACTATACACAGCTAAGTGAGGGTTTTTGAAAAAAGTAGGGAGCTAGTCAATTTAACAAAGTAAATGTGATATAGTGTAAATAAAGTAGAGGTATATTAATAGTTTTATAACAAAAGGGCATAACTCTGAAAAAAGATTTCACAGTAAGATATACGGTTAGCCATGATGCATACATTTTTATCATCAACATATTTCTGATAAAATGCACCAAAGATGTGATTTATATAGTACCTGGAATGCAGCATATCGTTGGATTTGAAGGGAGATAACAAGATCGATGTTTAGTATTTTTAGCCAGCATTTCCACCTCTTACCTGTCAAAGGCGAAATGTTTCTGGTGTTTGACTTTTACCCCTATTTATTTTACCCAGTGGTCAATTTTTATAAACAGTAGATATAGGGCCAAAAATAACTATTGTAAACACAGTTGTAGAAACTGAACTTCATGAATTCCAATTTTGTCACAATGAATACAATAAAAATATTTTAATTCATTTGGTTACTACAAGAGTATACCTGTATTATATAAGATTATATGATACACTGTTGGAATTACTTCTTTGTCCCATCAGATTATACAAACATGCTAGTGGGAGGGGATATTTTAAGACTTTGTGGGAGTGTATAGTACTATAAGTGCTGGAAAATCTCTAAAATGTTATGTGTGAAGGGAGATAACTCAAGCTATCTTAAAGAAACTAGTGATTATAATAGTTGAGGAATTAGCATTATGATCAATATAATCTGGTATTACTGGTACATATCAAACTTTCTTAAATATTTACTTTACAAAACCATTCTTCATACATACATCAATGAAATTATTTCAAATTTCAAGTTGGAAACTGACATTGAGATTTGTTCCATTATCCATGCATTCTTCTTTTTTAAGCTGCAAATTTGTAAATTCTGTCATGACATGATTGGGATGTGGCCTTAACTTTTACACATATAATTTTAGCATTATTTTTTTGTCTTTTCTATTTTTTCCCCTTCTTTTATTATGTGGTATGTTTTTTTCAAAACTTGCACAAACTAGCTTATCTCCTTTACAGCTTTTTGGTCACATTCCAATTTAACTATCACATGTACAACAGCTCAGATTTTTTATAAGACGCGTGTGAAAATCAGCACTGCCTAACAAATCAAAGATGATCATCAAGTTATGACTATCTGACTATTTGTATCTGTACCTACACAATGCCATGTATACCTATTATACCGACCGTCTTCGTCCTATCTGATACAGAAGTACAATAACAACTCATTTATAAGGCAAGCTTTACAACAGGTATATGTAGCTATACTAAATATAAGTGACATTCGATGAAATTAATTTCCAGTAACACAGAAACAGACTACGGGTACTAAGTTTAAGTCAGCAAAATTGATTATTCTGCCTGAAGGCATTATGCAGATATTAATGAATATTTGTTATAGACGTTTATACATGTATGATAGGATCATAAATGAACATTTTTTTCATATGAGAATCTACAATTTTCAGAGATAGAGTCTTTATCTATCCCCCACTTTTTTTTTTTTTTTTTTAATTTTACGTGCACTTTTACCAAGGTAGCAGTATTATATAGATTCAAGCAAATCAAACATTTATAACTTAATAAAGGTGAAGGTCATTCTTTTGAATAACTTTTCTTGTTCGATCTCATCTAAGCATGCTCTTTATATACACTTGTCTGAATTCCTCAAGCTCTTTTCATAAAGTAAATGACTGATGCTGTTTCATGACATTTATTTGTTTGTTTGTTTGTTTGATTAATTAATTAACATCCTATTGACAGCCAGGGTCATGTAAGGACGGTCTCCCATGTATGCGGTGTGTAGTGTATGTGTAGTGCGAGGTGCATGTTTTGGGAGACTGCGGTATGTTCGTGTTGTGTCTTCTTGTATAGTGGAAGTGTTGCACTTTTTTTAGTGTTATATTACTGAAGCATGCCGCCGAAGACACCAAGCAACACACCCCACCGGGTCACATTGTACTGACAACGGGGAACAAGTCTTCGTATTCCCTGTATGAGCCGGAGCAAAGGCATTATGAAAGATAAAGTCAGTTAGGATGAAGAGAAACGATAAGATCTCAAATTTAGTCGCCTTTTACGATCATGCAATAGGGGCAGCAGGTACAATTCTAATGCCCTACCTGCAGGGCCAAGTGTTTCATGACACAAGCTGACTAAATGCACCAATGAGACTTCAAATGAAAAGGAAAGTTAGTTGAATATTTACAGTATCTTACTTCAGAAAGTCATTATCAAATGTTATTTACTAAGCAAGCTTAATAAATAAGTTTTACATGCAGCCATGCTAAATCAATTAACTTGACCAAACAATTTAATTGTCATTTAAGTTTTGAATTCTACTTGCATGATATGCAAATCCATTTATCAATCTCTGACAATTTAACAAATATTCTTCATTGAATTGTTTTGTTGCCAAATTCAATACTATCTTGATGAAAATGTGCCAGATGTTTTAGATAAAGTTCTGTGGTCTGCATGTTAGGCAGAGCTAACCGTCCGGTAAATACAACTATTTTAGCCCTCCTAAAAACACAAAGCACATTATTATCTCCAACACAATAGACGATTCCCGAGGTCTGCCGCAATGAATATATCTGTTAAAACAATATTGTGGTCGATTTGTCGTAATAGTTTGACATGGTAAACGGTACTTTGAAGCTCCAATACACCTTGTTTGAGGACACAATCGAGGGGTTTAGTTTGAGGACACAATCGAGGGGTTACCAAACACAATAATCAATTTAAGTACAACAACACTTATCCTTTACTAGAGTCTGGTCCACTGTTGTTAATTTATCTGTTGACTGTTAGATGAGAATATTGCTAATACCAGAGATAAATTTAAATACCATCAATGTTTACGGTCGACTGGTATCAAGCTATAACTTAACACAGGGAAAGCCACTAGGAGTCTATTGGGTGACCAGTTACATGAAATTGGTTTCAAACATTTGTAGATTAAAAATTGCTGTCGATTTTTTTAGTTCAGCATTCAAAGTACCATCTACTCTATTTATGCATAATAGAGTTATCTACCCTTGCAGGTAGGTGTTGGTTATGGCGTCATCTGTTTGCGAGCACATCATCATATTTTTCTGATAAAACTGCTTCAGTTTCACTCACATATAAACTAATGACATCACAATATATATATCTACCCAACAGGGCAAATAATTCTGTAATGTGCAAAGACGACATACAGGAAATGTGTCTATCAGGTTTAGGGTAAAAATAAATGTACAACAATACAGTAGTAATCTAAAACAATCAGAAATAATGATTTTTTTTCTAGGCTGCTCTCTCTCTCTCTCTCTCTCTCTCTCTCTGTCTAACTCTCTCTCTCTTTCTCCTTTAATCAATTTAACTAATATTTCCTTCAATATCAATACTTTCTTCAAAGGATTCAGCAGGATGGTCCAGTGGCATCGCACTATAATTGACATAAGATATGTCCTGTTGTTAAAGAAGGAGATCTAAACTAATCTTGAGACATAAGCTTCAAGATCACTTATTACTTGAAAAACCCTTTCATTCCTGGAGAGTCAATTTTCTAATTGGTGAATAAGTTAATTGAGGCTTCCATATGTAGTTTGCTGTATTTAATAGCTATGAACAAAGATATTAATTCATCATTGGTTTTGGTTCATACCATATCCAACCCAATAAGCATCAAAAACACTTAAACATTACAAAAAATGGGAGGTGCTTTATAGGACCATATATTTTTATCGACCTTTTTAAATCAGAATTATTCCACAAAGTTGAGCCATTAATTTGTAAAGGAAATCCAATAGAGAAGCCTACAAAGTTTCCATAGTTTCAGTCGGCATTTGATTTGAAGTATGTATTAGTGAAATGGTGCTCTCAAAAGGAAAAGGGTGCTAATATAGATGAGAGTGCTTTTTGGGTCAAATACTGTAATTAAATCAAAATGCTTGGTTACAATTCAATCTACAAGCTGCAAGCTTTTATATTAGGCATACCATATTGGTTTTATAATTTCTAATCAATTTATACTGAGGTGCAGATCAATGATTAATTTTCCTGATTTAAATACAATCCTCATTTCTTCATTTTTGTACAATACATTGTATTATCATATTATATTTGTATAAGCAATTAACCCCTCCCCCTTTTACAAAAACCATGGGTACTTAATGGGTCAAATACTGTAGATTCCATCTAATAGAATTAAAATTTTACCTAACTGATAACTTTCAGGCTCATCACACAATATATATGAATGATATCTCAATATTGATGTCATACTTTAATTATGAAAAGATTTACAGTACAATTCTGCCTAAATTAAAATGTCTGAATAACAATATCTCAATATTGTCATGCCTTATGCAAAGCTTTTACTGAACATTTATACTATACAATTAAATACCTAAATTAACATGTAATTATGGGCTTAACAGTGCCCTGTATTTACTACTAACACCAAATGGAATTAGCTGATTTAAATATCTACAACGTGCCAATTTGAGCGCAATATGATATCTAAATAACTTGACAATACCTTTTCAATTGGACACTGATCACAGTTTAATTCAATGACATTCAAATGAAATTCTGCTTAAACCCACTCGTATTTTTTTTGTACATTTCAATTCTAATTTATGATGGTTTAATTTACCAATAAGCTTAAATACACACCATTTACTCAGCTGAATTATCTGTACACCTGAAATATCATGACGGATCCTTTACCTAAATTCATACCTCGAGTACTATGCTATTTGTAAAGCAGTTTTTTAGGAGTATTTTGTGTCCAAATAACAATACCTTCAATCTCATAACTCTCGAGTGGACAGAACATGTAAACATACCAATACAAGCCTAATGTTTGTCTGGAGAACCAGCATAAGAAAATAACTACATATACACAACTTTATTTTTGTTTATACAATATTTTGTGTCTTAGGTATTTCTCGCAAAAAAAAGAGTGGTCTACTACAGTCAAATTGAAAATTGAGATCTAGGGTGACGTTTGTGAATTATTTCAATACCATGCTTCAGTAACAATTTACCCCCCCCCCCTCCAAAACCCTTCCATCTCAGTATTTTGAATTTAAATTAAAAAATGTGTAAAAGGAGTGGGTTGGTGTGGTTTGTATAGTGTTAAATATGTTCTCTGTCACTCAGCTGACAGAGCATGCTTCTATGGCTCAGTTGGTAATGCCGAAGATTTTCACACCCAAGAAACTAGATAGGAATCATGTGTATTTTTCCCTGTTCTACAGTTGTCAGAATTGATAGTACATACCCACAAGGGAGACAACTCTTTAAATATACAAGGACGGAATAGGGTTCAAAGGAGCTGGCCTGATTTTTAGAGATGTGTTGTAATATGCTGACTCAATTGTGGCACTCTGTTATATAATACAGTTTCACAAGATTTATGGAAATGTTCTGGTTTTCAAAATCAGTCTTTGTATCTTCTCTGTAATCTATCACATACGAAAGAAATCGTGAAGTTTGAATAAAGACTCATATCCATTAAGACTGTGTACAATGCAGGTGTATAGTCATATGAGACATCAAAGTTTTGAGACAGGGATACCATGAAATACAATATGTATTTTGATATTGGATACCCTACTGGTGTGGGTTTCAAACGATAAACCCCTAAATCACTGTCAATTTATTGAACAGTATCGGGCCCAGGAAACGCTACACTCAAACAACGTTATTTATAAAAGTATAAATCAGGTATAGTATATACATAGCTCCAACTTGGCTGTATAGTAGAGAATTTGTATAATGTAGTCATTTATACCAAAGTTCTATCCAAATCTTCATTGAAGTCTACAGGTGTCGTGTTACATATAAGTACATGTATCTCTTTACTAAATTACGTCAATATATTTTGTTGTATAATTTATCTATAAACAAAACACTGCACATACTGATTTGGTGAGCATTTCAGAAAAAACACATATGATACAACAAGTATAAAGATGAAGACCAAAACTGTATAGGTTTGCAATAATTTTGTCTTGTCCCCATTCAGACTCTTTATATCAGACCTTTTCATTTTTTTCAATTTTTTAAACACCATAGGCGGTTAATTATTTGGTCAAATATGTTATGTAGCAGAGAATAAATTCCATAAACACAATCACTGCCTGTGCTTAGGGATCAAACTTAATTTGGACCTGTTGCTGGCTTATAATTACTGATCGAACACTCAAATGATCAAACTTTAAGAGACAAGTTCTCTCTAGCCAAGAGGTCTTTTTTGTGGTTAGTGTAACAGGGTGAGAGTAGTGTGCCACAGCTGAGCTCGAACCTGCGACCCCGGACTTACTGGTCCGCTGCATTATACTGGCATAAGGCAAGCCAGTCACTCAACTCCGATTATGCTGGGCATTAAGCAGGAGCAGAAATCACTATTTCTATAGCTAGAGGCCAGAACCCAAAGCCTTCCTCACAGGGGCAACCACACAACTCTTGACCAGTGAGGTAGTTTCAAGCGAGAAAGAAGAAATAAGTCATTTAGAAAGAATTAAAAAAGATAGGATCCCAAATTTAGTTGCCTTTATGAGCATCATGTACAATTCTATACCACCCTACCAGAAATGTATTTGTGCAGATATACAAAAGTTTCCCAATATACATTAGAATTATTGACCGTCTCGGGGCAGGTGGCCATGCAATTAACATTAACTCAGTCAAACTGTAAGATGATAAAATCCAAATCAAGAAAAAGATTGATAATCCTTACTTATCTATACCATATATTGTGTCCTTTGTGAGGAAGATCAATAAGAAAACGATCCAAATATCTTCTCCTCCAATCTTTTCTGTCTGTCATGATGATCACAGACATAACATCAATAGAAATCAATGTGTATTGTGGTAACCAATAGATAACACTTTGTGCTTTGAGAAGCCATGTATTGTATAGCAAGATATACTAGTATAAGTGCATAATGAATATTGAAAAGCAACTAAATAGGAATCTCTTACAACAAAAGAGTTCCACAAATTTTCTATTTTGTTAATCCCAAACCTGTTTATTGTATTGCAATTAACACTATTTGTTCATGATTGTAATGAGTGTTCTTTCTACCTCCATGACCATATATTGGCACTTACTGCCGTTCTATCATAAGATAGCATGATTGTGTTACAGTACTAGTGTATCGACTCACTGTAGGAGATTACATCGCTACATGTTATAGGTGAAGTGTCTATGTAACACGCATTGTGATTGGCTGAGTTGATCTAAAAATAGAAGAGAAAAAAGTGTGTGTACAATAAAGCTGTTTATTTAGCCTGCCATTCGTTTTGTCTTTTTATGGTGAACAGAACACTTTTTTTCCAGTGAAATACGAAATATAAAACAGTTCTTTATACCAGAGATTTCTCTGTTTTATGTTAGGCCTAATCTGAAACATAACCACAAAGTCCATTATAGCGACTTAGAATCTAGTTCCGAACCAGGAATGTTCAGACAGGGCATCGATGATAGCTAATTCTTTGAACTGCGTACTCGGCAACAATGTACTGAGGAGAGTATGGTGGTTGGAAGACAAGATTTAGTCCACGTTTTTCAAGCATGTTTGTTAACATTTGTTCACCTGCTCTTTGGTGGTGAAAACCACAATTATCCATTACAATAATGTCTCCTCGCGCAAACACAGGATTTCCAAAATCATTAGTTTCTGTAATGCTTCGTCAAAGAAATTAATAATTTCTAATGCATTTGAAGGACCTGGTATAATGTCAAAATAGTTCAGCCCAAAAAAACCAAAGCACAAATTGACAGTGAATGTCGCATCACTCGCATAGGCATTAGCGCTGAATTTCATAAGCGCGTTTACCACATACAGAGTGTCGATCCATATCTTCTATTTGCACATGTTGAAATGACAGAGGATTCGTCAAAAAAATGAATCTGCTGGGGTCGATATTGCATAAGTTTAGCCATGGAGTTCGTGACCATATCCTCATGGTTGATTCTGGTTGTTTCCTCTGGTATTTGAGACAACATCCTCTGTGTCATATTCAAATTGGATGTTATAACTTTGAGTACAGTCAACAGAGCAGGCACATTATCATTTGTACACACGTTTGCCTCAATAAGTTTCTCTCGAATTTCACGACCATAAATGCTTGGTTTCATTTTCTTCTGATATTCAACAAATTAAACAACTTCTTCATTGACCTTTGTTGGTTTCTTGATAGGCCGAACATATGGAAGCAGAGAACCATGCTGTTCCTCGTACAACTTTGCGATGTTTCGACAGGTGTATTTACAAATGCTGACCGCTTCAGATTTATTTCCATATGACACCCCATCATTGTACATTTTCACTACCCTTTCGCGTACTTTTAGATCGGTTTGTGGCTTTTGATCGATTGAGGACTGCTTCTAATATTGGCTGTGATCGGTTGAACCGCTTCTAATTTTTGCCACATTCAGGGCCTCTATATTAGACCTTGCCTGTTTGACTGTCCCATTCAGAGCCTCTATATTAGACCTTGCCTGATTGACTGTCCCATTCAGAGCCTCTATATTATACCTTGCAAGTTTGACTGCCACATTCAGAGCTTCTATATTAGACCTTGCCTGTTTGACTGCCACATTCAGAGCCTCTATATTAGACCTTACCTGTTTGACTGTCCCATTCAGAGCCTCAATATTAGACCTTGTCTGTCTGACTGTACCATTCAGAGTCTCTATATTAGACCGTGTCTGTCTGACTGCCCCATTCAGAGCCTCTATATTAGACCTTGCCTGTTTGACTGCCACATTCAGTGCCTCTATATTAGACCTTGCAAGTTTGACTACCACATTCAGTGCCTCTATATTAGACCTTGCCTGTTTGACTGTCCCATTCAGAGCCTCCATATTAGACTTTGTCTGTTTGACTGCCCCATTCAGAGCCTCTATATTAGACCTTGTCTGTCTGACTGCCCCATTCAGAGCCTCTATATTAGACCTTGTCTGTCTGACTGTCCCATTCAGAGCCTCTATATTAGACCTTGCCTGTTTGACTGCCCCATTCAGAGTCTCTATATGAGACCTTGTCTGTTTGACTGCCACATTCAGAGCCTCTACATTAGACCTTGCCTGTTTGACTGCCCCATTCAGAGTCTCTATATGAGACCTTGCAAGTTTGACTGCCACATTCAGAGCCTCTACATTAGACCTTGCTGGTTTGACTGCCCCATTCAGAGTCTCTATATGAGACCTTGCAAGTTTGACTGCCACATTCAGAGCCTCTATATAAGACCTTGTCTGTTTGACTGTCCCATTCAGAGCCTCTATATTAGACCTTGTCTGTTTGACTGTCCCATTCAGAGCCTCTATATTAAACCTTGTCTGTTTGACTGCCCCATTCAGATCCCCTATATTAGACCTTGCCTGTTTGACTGTCCCATTCAGAGTCTCTTTATTAGACCTTGCATGTTTGACTGTTTCATTCTGAACCCCTATATAAGACCTTGTCTGTTTGACTACCCCATTCAGAGCCTCTATATTAGACCTTGCCTGTTTGACTACCCCATTCAGAGCCTCTATATTATACCTTGCATGTTTGACTGTTTCATTCTGAACCCCTATATAAGACCTTGTCTGTTTGACTACCCCATTCAGAGCCTCTATATTAGACCTTGCCTGTTTGACTACCCCATTCAGAGCCTCTATATTAGACCTTGTCTGTCTGACTGCCCCATTCAGAGCCTTTATATTATACCTTGCATGTTTGACTGTCTCATTCAGAACCCCTATATAAGACCTTGTCTGTTTGACTGTCCCATTCAGAGTCTCTACATTAGACCTTTCATGTTTGACTGTCTCATTCAAAACCCCTATATTAGACCTTGCCTGTTTGACTACCCCATTCAGAGCCTCTATATTAGACCTTGTCTGTTTGACAACCCCATTCAGAGCCTCTATATTAGACCTTGCCTGTTTGACTGCCCCATTCAGAGCCTCTTTATTAGATCTTGTCAGTTTGACTGTCCCATTCAGAGCCTCTATATTATACCTTGCAAGTTTGACTGCCACATTCAGTGCCTCTATATTAGACCTTGCCTGTTTGGCTGCCCCATTGAGAGCCTCTATATTAGACCTTGCCTGTTTGACTGTCCCATTCAGAGCCTCAATATTAGACCTTGCTTATTTGACTACCCTGGCTGTTTGACTACCCCATTCAGAGCCTCTTTAATAGATCTTGCATGTTTGACTGTGTCATTCAGAGCCTCAATATTAGACCTTGCTTATTTGACTACCCTGGCTGTTTGACTACCCCATTCAGAGCCTCTATAATAGATCTTGCATGTTTCACTGCGTCATTCAGAGCCTCTATATTAGACCTTGCATGTTTGACTGCCCATTTCAGAGCCTCTATATTAGACATTGAATGTTTGACTGCCCAATTCAGAGTCTATATTAGACCTTGCCTGTTTGACTGCCCCATTCAGACTCTATATTAGATCTTGCCTGTTTGACTGCCCCATTGAGAGCCTCTATATTAGACCTTGCCTGTTTGACTGTCCCATTTAGAGCCTCAATATTAGACTTTGCTTATATGATTACCCTGCCGGTTTGACTGTCCCATTCAGAGCCTCTATATTAGACCTTGCCTGTTTTAATGTCCCATAGAGAGCCTCTTTTTAGATCTTGCATGTTTGACTGTCCCATTGAGAGCCTCTATATTGGACCTTGCCTGTTTGACTGTCCCATTCAGAGCCTCAATATTAGACCTTTCCTGTTTGACTATCTCATTCAGAGCCTCTATATTAGACCTTGCCTGATTGACTGTCCCATTCAGAGGCTCTATATTAGATCTTGCCTGTTTGACTGCCCCATTGAGAGCCTCTATATTAGACCTTGCCTGTTTGACTGTCCCATTCAGAGCCTCAATATTAGACCTTGCTTATTTGACTACCCTGGCTGTTTGACTACCCCATTCAGAGCCTCTATATTAGACCTTGCATGTTTGACTGCCCATTTCAGAGCCTCTATATTAGACATTGAATGTTTGACTGTTCCATTCAGAGTCTCTATATTAGACCTTGCCTGGTTGACTGCCCCATTCAGAGTCTCTATATTAGATCTTGCCTGTTTGACTGCCCCATTGAGAGCATCTATATTTGACCTTGCCTGTTTGACTGTCCCATAGAGAGCCTCTTTTTAGATCTTGCATGTTTGACTGTCCCATTGAGAGCCTCTATAATGGACCTTGCCTGTTTGACTATCTCATTCAGAGCCTCTATATTTGACCTTGCCTGATTGACTGCCCCAATGAGAGCTTCTATATTAGACCTTGCCTGTTTGACTGTCCCATTCAGAGCTTCAATATTAGACCTTGCTTATTTGACTACCCTGCCTGTTTCTCTACCCCATTCAGAGCCTCTATAATAGATCTTGCATGTTTGACTGCGCCATTCAGAGCCTCTATATTAGACCTTGCTGGTTTGACTGCCCCATTCAGAGTCTCTATATGAGACCTTGCTTGTTTGACTGTCCCATTCAGAACCTCTATATGAAACCTTGCCTGTTTGACTGCCCCATTGAGAGCCTCTATATCAGATCTGTCTGTTTGACTGCCCCATTCAGAGCCTCTATATTAGACCTTGCCTGTTTGACTGTCTCTGTAACTTACGACACAGACTATAATGTTGATATGAAAACAATCACCAATCAGTGACTCTGATCACTCAGACCAGTATTGACTGCACAAGTTCAATAATTTGAGCAATGATCACAGGGATCGACCTAAAACCTGTCTAACTCTACCAATCACTGTTGGTATGTTGGCTTCTGTTTTTGAAGCCTATCTAGGAATATTGGCTTCATGTAAAATGATAGATATTTTACAGTTAAAGACCTACATATGTTAGTGGAGCTTCCCAACAGAGCTCCTGACAAAACACTTGACTATTTTGTCAATGGTCAGGTAAATGTCAACAAGTCTTGATCACATTAATTTTATTTACAAAACTTCCAATGAGGGAGAAACCCATCGATTTCATTCAGCAATAGCTACAGTAATTGTAACTTACTGCAACTTTCCTACAATTCCCTAGAAATTCACTGAATAATCGTCTCGTCAATGCATGGATGACCCGTTATCTTCTGGAGAATATCCAATATATCCCCATCATTATTACCTAAGACTTTGTTCCATATAAGTGATAATGTTGATGCTTGACCTTTGGATGTCAAAGACAATGCTATAATTTCAAAAGTGCAATGGTATCAATTTTTTTTTTTTTTTTTGTGTTCTACAAAAACATTCTTGAAAGATACTTTTATCACCTTGACTTTGGAACTATATACTAATAAACCTTGACCTTTCAACCAATTAACATTTAACCATTTGACTCATTATTTTCTTCATTTCATAATGCCATAAACTAAAGCAGTATAACCCATCCAAGATTTAACACGGCCATCAAATGT
This sequence comes from Argopecten irradians irradians, assembly GCA_004382745.1. Taxonomy (NCBI): domain Eukaryota; kingdom Metazoa; phylum Mollusca; class Bivalvia; order Pectinida; family Pectinidae; genus Argopecten; species Argopecten irradians. The sequence goes on from SAYR01039446.1 coordinate 917,311, forward strand.
CCAGGACACTTACCACAGTAGGACAAAAAGTACATAGATCGGCGGTGTGTGTATTGCTACTTAAGGTAGCGTTTGTAGGCTGTCTGTCATTGGTCTACCTTTAAATCCTCTATACACGTCTTTATCAGCGATGATTACAAAGATGGCTCTGATACTACCACCAAACTTTCGACTTTTGGAGTTTAAATGATCACAGGGGATATATACCTTCTGTCTGGAATGTGATGATTTGATGGATGTATCTATAAGTGAGGATTCTGTGCAGATGTTGTAAGATTGGAAGGTTTGATGGTAAAATGATAAGAGATACAATAGGGTTATATCTTTAGTTTCTGTTTCATCCGGTTTATCATTGTGTAAAAGCTATGATCAAATGTACTTTATTTCAATTATGTTGAGTTTACATCACAACATAAAATTTTTCCCCCTGCAATTTAATATTTTAAGTTAAAAATTTCAATTTCAAATCCTAAATAAAAAAAGAAATTTCATTAAAATCTTTGAATATTGTGATTACCATATTCTTCATTTAGAAACACATAGCTATTTATGAAAATCACGAAAATCTTTCTCTTTCAATTGAAATTGACAAATTGATTCTATTTTGTTCCTTTTTGGGAAGAATAATTGCCCAATTTAAAAGACAATTTACATTCATAATCATGCAGTAGCTATCTTATCTGATTGAAGTTTTCTTGTATGAAAGAAAACATAAAATTAAGACGTACATATTAGGTACAAATCAATTTACTGAACAGGTACTTGTTATAATTGATTTACCAACAGTTTATTGCTTTTTACTAACAAGAGAAAATGGCAGATGAGTAAGAGCTGTAGTCTATCTCTACAGGTGTGTGGTACTTATCAGACCTGACCTATTGATTACTTGTGCCTCGTTAACACACCTGTACAATTTGTACGGATATATTACTATCACTTCCACTTAAGTATTTGCACCTGACCAATTTGTTCATCACCTAGGCTGATTCTCAGTTGTGTGGTGATCCTGCTGATTATGTCTAGGTAGGAATCTGGTCCGTACCATATATCAAAATCAGCCCAGACACCTTACACAGGCTTTAAAATATCTTATATGGAAGTGCAATATATGTTATGAGATTTGTCTGGCAATATGCTGTCATTGGGGTGGCTTGTTCAGGCTCAACTCTTTACATAGACCTTTACATGGGTATCCTCCTGGGCTTACTTTATAGTACAATTCAGTGAGATAGTACTATAATTTCAGCACAATGTAAATGCATGGTACATCCTGCTTGGTGTCTGCAGCAGTACATTTCAGTGACACTGAAAGATCTTGTGGCAAGGCATCCTGTGGGATGTTGACAATGCTAAGCTTCTGTAAGACATCAATATCCTCCTGATAGAATGTGACTAGTATAATATAACCATGTCAAGGTGTTCTGCTGGGTGACGTTAGCAGTACGTTTAAGTGAGATTGCACTTCAATATCAGTATGACGTGTCTAAATGGAATGCTATATTCAAAAAGATGTTAATTGCCATTAAAACAATAATTAAGGGAGGAAGTTGGCTCAAATAGAATATTGTTTTCACAAAAAGACAAAAATGACTACCATGTACATTTAAGCATTGAACGTCTTTCATTTGGCATTCATAGCAAAAATGAATGCAAACTGGACAAAGGCAAATTCCATGAAGTGCTTCATGTTGGATTTGCCTCTGTCCAGTTGTCATTAATTATTTTTGGCTGTGAATGCCAACTGAAAGCGTTCAATGCTTATATTTACATTTGATAACAATTTTAAGTTGAAATTTCGAGGAATTTTGCATCTATATTGAATCAATCATTCGCTATCGTTAAGGATGGAACAGCCATTTGAACAACTGTTTTCGGTGATCGATGGCACGCAATTGTGACATTACAATGATAATGACATCATGTTAAGCGATTGAAGTTCATAGCCTATATGACTGCCAACTGCGCTAAGTAAGGTTACATAGTGGGACTGCAGTGAAAATGTAAATACATAACTGTAAATGTAATTATTTCAGTTTTATTTAGCACTTTTTGTGATGTCTTTGGAGTGCTAATTCATGTCCAGCTTTTTGTTTAAGGGTATAAACCACTGAATGGTGCTGATGTATATCTGCACTAATACATCATAATTTACAGTTTTTCGTATTTGTCCTACGAATTTATTGACTACGCTAAAATAAGTACATTAAATATACATTATCATCATTACATAATAATAGCATCTCTATAACCATGCACCAACACTCCCTCTCAAACACAGGAGGTCCTCATTAAATCTATGTTCAGTCTCAAGTCCATTAGGCAGGCTGTAAGTGAATACTGATTCAAAATTCATTGGAATTTAAAATAGCATGCATGCATAAAAGGGGTGCATATAATGGAAATAACAAAAAACAACGGAAGTACACACCATTTATAAATACTGTGTATATTTTTTATTCTGTTGATAAGGTCTGTATAACAAATAAGTTATCCAACAATATTTATGGCTTTTTATTGTGGCAGCCATATCAGCTACAGCAATGCAGATCCTTATGCGAAAGTCGATCTTCCTAAAATCACTAACTTTTAATCTAGATTTTGTTGAGCAGCTTTTCAACAGGACATACTAAACAAAGTCAATGCATATCTTGAAAATGAAGTCCAGAGTTTTAAAAGCATCCATCACATTTTTTGTACAATGCTTTAAAAAACTTAAATTTCTTTCATTTTTTTAATAGGATTACTTTTCCCTAAACAACATATTCATAAATAACAGAAAGCTAAAAGCCTTCTGTTTGTTAGTTTGAATTCACCATTGGTGTATCAATGCAGTCAATGCATATCTTGAAAATGAAGTCCAGAGTTTTAAAAGCATCCATCACATTTTTTGTACAATGCTTTAAAAAACTTAAATTTCTTTCATTTTTTTAATAGGATTACTTTTCCCTAAACAACATATTCATAAATAACAGAAAGCTAAAAGCCTTCTGTTTGTTAGTTTGAATTCACCATTGGTGTATCAATGCAGTCAATGCATATCTTGAAAATGAAGTCCAGAGTTTTAAAAGCATCCATCACATTTTTTGTACAATGCTTTAAAAAACTTAAATTTCTTTCATTTTTTTAATAGGATTACTTTTCCCTAAACAACATATTCATAAATAACAGAAAGCTAAAAGCCTTCTGTTTGTTAGTTTGAATTCACCATTGGTGTATCAATGCACGTTTAAAACATCTGGATGATTTATTTGGCAACTTTATATAAATTGTCCTATAAACAGCTATATACACAATGTAAACACAGCAATAAGCAGGATCTGTTTACCTATACATTGACATAATACTTTTAAAATGCCTTGTCAAGTCCTAGTGATACCCATAGATCACCAAGATGTTATTAGTTAACGCGAGACCGTGGAATGTGATGCCCGAACCCTAGGAGGGGTAGGATATATACATGTATTAGACACGTATAGATGTGACAAATATTCAATAACTTTAAAGCAAATTGATTAATTCTACTTGTGTCCAGGTAGAAAAATATTCAAATGTAATTCTAGAAACATTTATTTAGATATGTACACTCTTCCCCGTTACTTTACGAACTGTTAATTCTGTTAAATACTAAAAAATTAATATGAGTATATCATAAAGTGATCCATACTAGTGATATTCAGGCATACTTCAGCAAAATCTTTATCCATCCCTTCCACTTCTTTATTGATTTATTGATGAGGATATTGTCCCATTTCTCGATCCCCCAATTTCTGCCCAAGTATCGATTGATAAGGAGAAAGTTGATTGGCTAGCTAATAACCAATGATCATAGATATTACATTTGTATTAGATAGTTGTTGGAGTGTTTACCTCATATGTAGGTGATAATGAATTACAAATCCAATATACACAACAAGAGGCCCCAGGGGCCTGCTACACTCGCTGTATTTGTATCATTTGTATGTACAAAACCTGTCCAGAAAGACCAACCAAAGGTTGGTCTACATCTATATATAGTCATGTGGTTTTCTACACAAGTCAAATTGTGTTGTGTTGAAACAATACATGAAATTAATTGATTTTTCCTGTCACAGGATATTTATTATGAACAAGAAGAAAAATTTAAGTATTGATTTTATGAGGCTGTTGTAGTGATAATTTAGTGTCTGAATTCTAAATTGAGAGATAGTCTTAAACTGCCAGGTTCAGACTGTAGCTTATCCTTGAACGCTAAGTACTGGTTATTAATTGGGAATAAACTAAATTGTACTACTATTCATCTTTTAAAGTGTGTACTATGTAAAACGTCAAGATCAGAGAGGCCAACTTTGTATTAAAGGGACATAACTCTAAAAATTGTGACAGTATCCTGTATCTTGTTCTGAGATAGATTAATTGCCATTCCAAGTTTTGTCGAAATCCCCTTAAATAGTTTAGGAGGAATAGCCGTTTACTTGTTCTGTAACAAAGGGACTGAACTTTGAAAAAGTGGAGGTAATTTGTCAGGCACCATTACCAGGCACCAGTTTTATCATAGAATAACACCCTTATACATTATAAATGACTCTACATATTAATATGTGTTAATGTTGAGTCGTACCACTACCCTAATGCTAAAATACTACTGACACCTTACACAAACCACGCGTCAATCAGATGTCCGACTCGATCAGGTAGCTGTCCATTGTATAATTAAACAATAGACAATGGTATGACAGGTAAATTACACCCCATCAAACCCCGTGTCACAGGTATGATAAAACCTAATTACAGGTACGCAATCATACGACCTTGCCCTTACAATAAACATTTTGTATTGGTTCTATTCCAACTTGGTGTTTAATTTCAACAAACAGTGCAAAAATTGTACATAATAATTCCTCTTTATTGATTAAATACAATATATATACATTTATTTTGGAATGCAAATTGGAGACAAAGTGACTTAACATGTTATGTTAGAATTTTTGACTTCCTTAAAACCTTAAATCGTATGCTAATTAATCTAAACTCGTAGTCAAACAGGACTTACTCTGAAGGTGAAAGAATCATTGAATAATCAAAAAGATTATACATGAAACAGTCAAACCTGTCAATGAAGACCACCCCAGAGACCAAGATAAAATGGTCTTTAAAACAGGTAAGATTGTGTTAAAATTGACCATTTGAAACATCAAGAAAGTTGTCGCATTAAGCCCATGGTCTTTACACAGAGGTGGTCACTAAGACAAGGGTTTAACCATAATATTTAGAAACGATATCAAAGAATCAAAAGCATTATCATATGAAGACAAATTTCATACCTTTTTATACTAACACACACATATACGAGTACCTGGCTGATGACAAAACTTTACTTCCCATAACTTTTCAGTTTTTATGACCAAATTGCGCAATATATAATTATACTGTGAAATGAAATTCACATCCACATGTAAGCCGTATATATATTGATAAATTATTGTCACTGTAGCTTTCCTTACTCCCCACACCAAACATAGGAATCTCATTTCAGTTCTGTCAATATTTCTCATCGCAATACGGAATCAATTAAACCATTGCTATTCTGAAATCTATGGGACTTATGTTAGTAAGATTGACTTCTTTGGCAATTCTTTGATAATCAGGAAACACTCAATGATAATAACAATCAATATTTTTTTTTTCTTATTGATTTTGTATTGTAGAATATTTTCTAGTTATACAAGGAGACTTATCGACTTGTCACCAGCAGTCATTAGTTCACAACTTCTTAATGTATTACCATACATGTATTCCAGTATTTTTAATTTCAATTATAATTGTGACTTATATAATACATGTATTAGATCAAACAATTTACAGGTGTATTATCCTCCATTGTACTCTATACATTGATTATTTTGTACCTGGTATATCTCACATTTGTATCAATAATTCTGTTCAATAGTCTACACACCAGGCTTCCAATAAACACACCATAGAGATTTCTCTCATATCAATTCTGTTTATAATGTTTTGTCTAAACCAAATTATATTTTATTTTGACAAATTTGGCACGTCCTTACATGACCCTGGCTGTTAATAGTATGTTACACTAATAAAACTTATAACAGTATCAAGCAAATAACGTCCATATGACACTACCTAAAGTACATGAAGGTGGGAACTTTCATATGAAAATTTAGTAAAAAGTTTTTTTCAAACAGTTTATAAGTACATTGTCCTTCTATAAATGGGTGTAACACGTTTTAAATTTCTCAATTTCAATTTCATATTTTTCATCAAGAAATGAAGCCATTTGGTCTTTACTAAATGGGAAATTTTTATCTGGGACAGTTCATAAGAAAGAAAAGGTCAACCATTTGGTAGAACTATATCTATATAATGCTACCAACATGTGTGGGTTTTTTTATTGTTGGTCTTCCTTTGTTTTTACAGATAAATACAGTAAATTGTCAATTTGGAAGAAAAAACATCACAAGAGTAACATGTAATTTTAAGGAAACTTGCTGAAATTTAAAGATATTTTAAATTGGTTGATTTTAGTTTAATTAATTTGGCTCATGAATGCTGTGAATTTAATTTAGCCTTAATCAATTTGACTTGTGTTTCAAGACCTAAATTATGAGCAAGCTATTAATTTGGCTCATGAACCCTGCAAATTTAATTTGGCCTTATAATCAATTTTCCCTTACCTAAATTATGAGGCTATTATATGCCGCTTCTGATATCATTGATTTCCTGAATAAGAATATTAATTTACCCAGATGTAAGTAAATCTTGTTAGTACTAATACACTACTCATTTCCAGTAGTTCTAACTACGATAAGCTTAATGTTCAACACAAACTCAGTACTAAATGGTACTTCATGGCTATTACCCTCAGTTTACTATTTACTTTTACAATAATAATCGTTCAGACAAACACCAGATATTGATTCTATAAATATTTATATTAAACATATTTTGGTCTAAGAACAACCTGCTTTCTTTGAAGTAGGGATCATTGATTAAGAGAATTGACATTCAAGTTTGAGTACTTTTGTGTTTATCCTGGAATTAATTGATGGTGTGGGGATTTGTAAGGTCTCAATTATATAAACTTTAATTGATAGGACAGAATGTGCAACAATTATATGTCCCCACTCATCCTCTCCCCCTCTTCATCGCAAAAGGCCCAGAGAGCCTGTATCACTCACATTTATTCAATTCAGTAAATATGACAAAATGAGCTAATGGATTCATGTAGTATCTCAACAATGCTTTGAAAAACATCATTCCATATTGGTCATGATTTATTATTACATTGTTCTTTGACTGGTGGTCAATATCATTAAGTATTTGATGGTCTACATTTCATCTGAGGAAGCTGTCTTCTCCAAACAAAAATATAAAGCAAGCTAATTAATTTGATTTTCATTCATGGCCAAATTAGCCACTTTTGCCTGTCCCTGGAGCTCTGACCACCCAGGGTAAGGGGTAGAAGATCAATCCAACCATTTTAACAAATCAGACTCCCCTTCCCTATAGAGGTTATACACAGGAAATATTAGAGATATCCATATAAGAATAGAAACAGTAATAGAAGAATTTGTGTAACATCTACCCAACAAATATGTTTGCTGGAGACGCAGTCATAATTCGATCTATGACAAATGTCTATAACCACAGCTCTATAATACCTGTAAGCATATCCTGAATTATTGATTCTGTCTGCATTTAACTAATACACTCCATATACCTTTAATTATGTACAGGTAAAAACGCAACCAACCTTTAATTATGAACAGGTAAAATGTTTGATGACTCAATACAAGTTAGGTGTAGAGTTTGATGTACTGAAGTACGGCACACAGCTTTAATAAGTACAGGTTTTACCTTGTCATCTCGGCACTTGAAGTGTGCCACACCTTACGGTACTGTACAGAAGCATATGAATGATTCGTTTGTTTGTTTGATTAATTAACGTCCTATTAACAGCTATGGTCATGTAAGGACGGCCTCCCATGTATGCGGTGTGCTGTATGTATGTTGTGCGATGTGCATGTTTTGGGAGACTGTGGTATATATTCATGTTGTGTCTTCTTGTATAGTGGAACTGTTGTCCTTTTTATAATGCTATATCACTGAAGCCTGCCATCGAAGACACCAAGCAACACACTCCACCCGGCCGCATTATACTGACAATGGGCGAACTAGTCGTCCCACTCCCTGTATGCTGAGCACTAAGCAGGAGCAGATACTACCACTTTTATAGATTTTGGTGTGTCTCGGCCAGGGGACAGAACCCAGAGCCTTCCTCACAAGGGCGAACACTCATCTCAAGGCCAAAAGTGAGGCGGTGCCAAGGGAGGCATTAGGAAAGATAAAGTCAGTTAGGAAGAATAGAAAAGATAAGATTCTAAATTTAGTCGACTTTTACGATCATGCAAAAAGGGCAGCAGGTACAATTCTAACGCCCTACCTGCAAGGCCAATTCGTTGGTTAATTAGATCAACATGTTATTGACAGCCAGTGTTATTTAAAGACGGGCTCCTGTGTATGTGGCATGTTGCGTGTATGAAACGCATGTGTATTTTGGGAGGCTGCAGTATTATATATGTTCATGTTGGGACTCTTTGTAATAGTCAAGAACTGACTTGTCATCTATCAAAATGCATTTAATGATTGATGGAAACAAATTAGGTGAAGACAAGAATAACTTACAGAAAATTTAGCTAAAACAGCCATCTTACTATCTGAAGTAATTATGAAAATAGTGAGGTCACAAACCATTTTGTGAATTCTAATTATAATTATATATATATATCTAATTATAAATTAACTATAATAGACTTTCAGCTAGCTTCCTCTTCCTCATATAATCAGCTTCTTGCCATATCTGTTTAAAATGTTTGACCCTGCAATGGAATTTTTTAATATAAAATTACCCTTTCCTTACACACACAGTCACACACAACCAGAAACCAACCGTCTTATTTTACATCCATCAAACAAATATTTTCGGTCTGACTGTCAAACCTGTATAATAAGACCATCCAGGGGACAAAGAGAAAGTGATCTCTAAAGCCAAGTGGTCTTTATACATAGGCCAAATTGATGGATCCCAAGCAGTCAATCAAAACTGCATTTTGTATTGTGTATGCTAGGCTGTCTGCTCCGACATTGAATAGGTACACGTGCGTGTCCAGGCATTACTGGCGTGATTGTATGATAATTGGTCATTTTGGACCTTAAAAAGTGGCTGATTAATCAGGTGGTCCTTCTATAGAGGATCAGGTGGTCCTTCTATAGAGGTTGTCACTAAAGCATTAGTTTGACTATATAGATTTGTATTCAAGTTCTGACTTTGAAAATAATTTTTCTAATTCTTATATTTTTCAGGAGATGTTCCAGCAGACCTTCCCCATACAAACCAATGATTAGCTGTCGTCATAGAAACACAGTAAAGACTTGAAGAAGTTTGAAACATTTTTATGGAAATGGCTAAGGTACATCACATGAAACCAGTAGCTACGTCAAAGCACTGGTCTGACCTACGCACTGATGATGACATCCAATCAGCCGTTTCAACTTTCCTGGAGGATGAATCCCATAACTTAAGTGGGAAAACATTACATGAGAGCATCGTGGAAGTGTCTCGTTGGCTCGGGACACAGATCCAGAAAGAACGCGAAGGATGGGCGTACAAGATACGCATGGCCATGCAAGAAATAGAGACCCACCGAAGAGAGACTATGAAAATCCATAATGTGATACAGGAGTGTACGAATCAGCTGAGACTGATTGCGGAATGTTGTAACATGGACGAGGAGCTCCTGGGTAAAATTTCCCAGGAGGAAACCAAGCGCGCCCTGCCTCTGTATATCGAATGTCTTGCCGAACTTATCAATACGTTAGTGGAGGATAGACTACAGTGTCTGCAGCTACTAAAGCTGGGAGAGTCGGACATCGACGGTCAGACTGTATTTAGTATGTTAAGTCTACATCTACAAAAGTTGGAGTTCCAGAACAATCAGTCGCACAAAGAACGCGAAGATCACTTAGTTAAAGTAGAGCGTGAAAACACACAGCTGATGGCGGAACTGAACCGCCACAAGAAACAGTTAAGTAAGCTACAGGAGGAGTATAAGAAGCTTCAGTTTATTCTGCAGGCTGTTCAGGTGGACGAAAGACAGAAATTGTCGCCGACAAAAGACGGAATGACGTCACCGACACAGTCAGCCAAAGGTGACAACAGTGGTATACAAATCACAGAGGAAAAACTGTTCAAACTACAATCAAGTGCAAAAAGACTGGAGAACTCTCTACAGGATGCTCTCTCACAGATAGACCATTTCCATAAAAATGCAAAAACTTCTTCAAAACAGAATCCAACTAGTAAACAGTCAAAAGGTTCAAACCACAAACACAAAGCGTTGATGAGGAACCGGAGTCCAAATTCAGGAGTGTTACCGACTCTTAAAACAGTTCCACCAACAAAACTGGCCTACACACAAAGTTCTCTGAGTGAAAGGAAAACCAGTTCTCTACAGAACTCAATCCTAGAGAAAACAAACTCTGTACCAAACTCCTTCATGGAGAGGACAAATAGATCCATCTCAGAACGAATGAATCGGTTCCAAGTCTCCGATGTATCTGCCATTTCGGACTCCAAATCTCTTGACTTGAACGACCCACCTGTACGGATTAAATGGCGGAGACGCCAGGTCAGCCCAGTTAGTCTCGGTGCAGAACCACGGACGTCGACTTTGAACGAACGACCTGTGCCAAAGGCGCAAGGCTCACAGCAATCCTCAAAATCCTTCACTTTTCGATCTTTGGTGAGATCGCTGGACGAAATGAGAGTGAAGAAGGCGACAAAAACAAAAGGTGGGCAGAAAGTCAGTAAATGTTTGCGTTGTCAGAAACTATTTACCCTAAACGATAATCATAAGAAGGCGTGTTGTTACCACCCGCGAAGTAAAGAACGGGTGGAGGAGTACACGAGTAAGGGACGCCTGACACGCGTGTCCTACGTGTGGCAGTGTTGTAGACAGAATGTGGACAGTCAGGGCTGTCTCTACGGACAACATGTCTGATGGGGGGCACTGGTGTCAGATAGGGGCATAGCAAGGGGGCAATGGGGGGCATAGTAAGGGGGCAATGTCAGATATGGGAGGGAAGGAGGAATAAATGCCTTGCATAGGGGTCAGCATTAGTACAGTACTTTGATCAGTAATGCCAAAATTGACATCTATCATATCAATTTATATTTCAAAGAAAATTCCTACACTTTTTGCATCTTTCCGTACTTATGCTGCTTGGTTATACATCTTAAGTCATCAAAATGTGTCACATGAAACACTGTATAACAAATATATAATTACCAGTAGATAAAGGATAAAAGCATCTGATTTGAGCTCTGATGGAAGGTTGTAAATAATGGCAAATATCAAGGTGCATCATGGCTCTATATCGGGGTCCTTCAAGGGGAACAGGTTGAATATTGCAATGATCATAACAGGGTTATTATAACTCATGCAGGGTAAAAACAAAAGAGAAGTCATTGACAATTAATTACATGTACGTATATCCATCCTTATTTTATGTTTCCATGAGGATTAACCTTTTAACACAAATACACGTACCAGTAGAATTTCTAATGCATACTACCGGTACATGAAAATTATCACTGGGGCAGGTCACAGGGTATTTGTAGACCGAATGTTTTTTATAAGAGTTTAAAATCTATGGAGAAGCTCAACCCTAAAAGTAAATGAAAGATACTATATATCAAGAATAGATGATCTTATGGAAAAATTTGGTCCGAAGGTATATTAAACCACTTTCATTTTTGCGAGATACAAATGTTCGCAGATTTTTGCTTGAGGTTTGACCGCACATTCAAATGTTTCACAAATGATTGTATAAATGTATGCTTGAATGCATGATCGTCAGTGAGAGACCTTGATTGCGATTTTTTTTATTTGTGAATGTGTTTAAAAAAGCGAAAATGCGAACAACTGTATACGTGGGAATAAAGTGGTTTATTTTAACAGTACTTTTAATAATCATGAACGGTTCTGCAATTCAAAGTAGCTGATAAAAGTTCTGAAATACATGTGTACCCCGAATGTGCGTCTGAAGCTTTTACCTATAATGTAACTCAAGGCTGTGTTGTTTTCGTTAATTTATTATATACACAAACATTAATATATGACCAGTATTATGTTAAGTTTTTTTTTAATTGTTTAATATCTAAAATTGCAGATTTTTGTTATTTCGTGGAAGATGATTGGTACAAGAAAATATTATTTTGTCTAAAACAAGAAAATATCTTTGAAACAAGCAAAAAAAAAGAAGAGAGAATATTTATCAAAATCATTTTTAATTGACATAAAGTTAAATGAAAATTTTAATACAATTCCTTCTAATAGCCTTAGATGAATAGTTCTTAATGTGTTTTGTAATGAGCAATGCAATATAATGAAAAATTTAATTCAAATTATGCGTGATCATGAATTCAATTTAATAGTATATACATGTATATTCAATGTCACATTCTACTGAAAACATAAGTTCAGTAATACAATAATTTCATGCCTGAACATGCTTATAAACACATCTTCTCAAAAAACACTGATGTTTCATTGTACCAATTAAAACATGTCATTATTTTAATTGATATTTTCATTTTATTACTTAAAATCTAAGCAGCAACTTGAAAATATTTGCTAAATGCCAAGAAAAATTGAAAAGAGAGAAAAACTATGCATTGCAATATTCCCACTGCAAACAAATAATTTCAGTCATTTTATTTGATTTGCATATTAACATATCTATCATAAACTTCTCATAGGTATTTTCCATACAGGCAAATGTATTATTTTGTGTAGCTTTTGAAGCTATACTTCATTTCCTTCCAATGAATATTATTAAAGTTGCCATATTTTCAATTTAAAATTTGCATGTTTTCATTTCAATTTATTGATTTGGACAAATTAAATATGATACCAACCAATTTTATTGTAATAAACCTAAATTATCATTTTTTGTTATACTTTTTGCGATCAGTCTATAATCAATCTCAAGATTTCAATTCAACTTTTTACAGCCAATAAAAATGCTGCTTGACTGCAAGAGTTAGTTCCCTTAGCATGAAGTTTAGAGTGAAATTAGTAATCAATTCTCAGACTTTTTAAAGTGAATAGCCGGGGAAAGAAAACCAGTCTAAATGCGTTCGTTGGCCTTCCACAAGTCCTTAAATATCAAAACGACGGTCATGTTCTGCTTATGTTGCCCAGTTTTGAAAGCGAGGCTGCGTGGAAATGCCAAAATGGACATAGCCAGCTGAGAGGACATGTTAGGATTTCTGTAATACAAATCAACTTCTTCACATGCACAGCGATTTTGACAGGAAATTTGATCTTTCTATTTCATAAGAAATTATACTGGATATACAAACACCATCTTTACAGACTTCAACCTTCCTTTGCTTGACTATTCATTTTAATAAAACTTTAGAAGAAGAAAAAAAAAACAGGAAAAAATCCTATCCCAAAAAATAATGAAAGAAACATTTGGCTTTTATCTTGGAATTTTGATTTAAGATATTTTTCCATGTTACTCACACCTTCAAACCATCCAGTAGGATGTTACAGTGATACTAAGGGGAGTAAATCTTTAATTCATAAGATCTAACAAATTATTTTGATCAGAGGATGTTTATATTTTTAAAGGCCCACTATCTTTCCAAAACAAAAATTAAAAGGTTTCTTTAAAACAATAATAGCAGAAGAATATATATAACACTGCTGGCTTTTAATGAGGTTACAACACCAAGCAAGATTTCCTACATAATCTTTTTTAGCAGGGAAGAGTCATTTCACTGTTTAGCTGTCTGGTACAGTTATAGTCAAATAATTAAGGCACAGTGGACAATGGCAGGAAACATGAAAATCAACATTTAATTTGTTTTTATTAAATTGATAGTAAGCTTATAACTTTTGTGACTCTACAAAATTATAATCATATTTTACATTCTTATTTAAAAGTTAAAAGCCATTTTGGAAATGTTGTGGGCCTTTAAAATTTTAACCACCTTGATTTCTTCAGAAGTATTTTTTGATGTATTATCAGCCAAGGTCGTCTAAGGAAAGGTCAGGTTTAGGAGAAAGAGAAGAGATGACGTGGAGTTCCCAGGGAAACACCTCCAACCTATGGTCATGGCAACCACCTTAATTGAGGCACACATTTCGCAAATGCAAAAAAAAATATTTACAGATGTTGCAGAATTATGCACTAAAAGTGTTTATTGTAGGAAAGTTGGATTTGGATGGAGATTTAAAACAATTGGTTATACCTTTGGGCCAGGTGAGCTAAAAACATTTGAAGCTCAGACAATAATGTAGATCATACCGAAGTCAAAATGGTAGCTACAGAGTCCCTCTTTTTTTTCAAATATAAGATGGCTGCTTAGTAGCCATTTTCAATCCAGTTTCCCAAAAGAGTTACAAGGCACATCTTGATGACATTGGGAAATCACCCTACAATTTTAGAGCACTACTCCACTTCATTCCTTCTATACATACATATATCTGTCATCGGTAAAATCCAAGATGGCCATTAAGCAGCCCCAAAGTTTCACAGCAGATCTAAATGACATGGGAAATCACTCTACCATATGTTTAGAACAATATGCCTTCAATACAAAACTTTAATTTTTTCTTTTAAATCTAAGATGGCCGCTGAGCAGCCAATGTGAATCTCATTAACCCAAGAAGCTATAAAGCAGACACTGGTGACACTGGTATCATTCTATCAAATTTGAGAGAAATATTCCACTGCCTCATGCATCATAATTCTATCTTTTGGGGGTTTTTTTTATTGAAAAAACGAACAGATGAAATTATTATTAAACATTTCTGTCTAATGTGCACCCAAATCTTGATGCGGAGCCCTAATTATAAAGTTCTAGTGACATAGGATGAGGCTAGTGGTAACAGAACATTGAACAAGATAAAAGATACATATCCGTCAAATGACAATGATATTTTTAAACCTGGCCAAAGGAAAGATTGAGTTATTGGAGTGAAACACAGTATTTCTATATAGACCTAAAATTAGACATGAATAACAACCCAAAATTTATGACTTTGCATGATCACGATCATTTGATGATCCCTGAAATTGTATTATAGACAACATTTAGCTAAACTGGTCAGATATGGCATACTGAAAACACAAAGAAAGAGTTGAGCTTTCAAAGGAACTCTTCCATTTATATTACAAAGTTATCCTTCATGGTCATTTGAGCTATTACTTGTATTGACTGTTATGCAATTTGTGTAATATTCTTTTCTTTCAAAATGAACAAAGCTCCCAATTATGTTGAGGGTAAGACATCTTTATGTTACCCATGACAAGACAGTCTACATAATATCTCTTGAACACAATTGATAAAACAATAAATGCCTGCTCCCAAAAGAAAATCATTCTGAAGTGACCCAATTAGGCTGCAAATAGTCTTTTTTCAACTAAAAATTAATGTATCGTATAACAAGAGATCCCAAAGGGATGGCGCCCACCAAAGAATGGTCTATGTCAGACAATGGAAAAAGAGATCTTTTCCCTGCTTCTCAAACTTTTTCTCTTTCTATAAAATATCGGTAACAAACTTCAACGATGATCAAAATCCAAATTGGCAGGCAGTTGGCTATCTTGTTGATTGATCAGTCACAAAAGGCATTATGCAGAACTAGATCCCACGGGAAACATTCTTATGAAGTTTTAGAAAGACCCCTTCAGTAATTTCTGAGAAATAGCAGTAACAATCAAAATCCAAGACGGCGGTCGCTCAGCCATCTTGTTGACCGATCAGTTACAAAATGTAATAATATAAACAACTAGGGTCCTAGGGGAACCTACAAATGAAATTTGAGACAGTTCCCTTCAGTACTTTTTGGGAAATAGCTTTAACAAACTCAAGGTATCAAAGTCCAAGATGGCTTCAAGGCGGCCAACTTGTTCACTGATCGGTCCCAAAACGAATATCCACAACTAAGGTCCTAGGAAACCTATATATGAAATTTGAGAATGATCCTTCAGTTCTTTCTGAGAAATAGCAAAATAAAACAAACTTTAAGTATTAAAATCCAAGATGTTGATCAATCAGTCCCAAAACACACATCTAGGGCCCAGGGGAGCCTACATGTGAAATTTGAGAATGATCCCTTCAGTACTTTCTGAGAAATAGCGATAACAAACTTTGACTATCAAAATCCAAGATGGCTGCCTGGCAGCCATCTTGTTGACCAATCAGTCCCAAAATGCAATATGCACAACTAGGGCCACAGGGGAACCTAAATATGAAATTTAAGAATGATCCCTTCAGTAATTTCTGAGAAATAGCGATAACAAACTTTAACTATCAAAATCCAAAATGGCTGCCTGGTGGCCATCTTGTTGAACAATTAGTCCGAAAATGCAATATGCACAACTTGGGCTACAGAGGAACCTTCATATGAAATTAAAGAATGATCCCTTCTGCACATTGTGAGAAATAGCAATAACAAGAATTGTTAACGGACGGACGGAGGGAAGGACGGACAGACGGCAGACCACGGACGAAAAGCGATTGTAAAAGCCCACCATCTGATGATGGTGGGCTAAAAAGTAAATTTAATTAAAGCAATTGCTACGTACAGTCTCAATATCAGGTTTCTAGGCCTTTAAGTTATTGGCAAAAAGTTGTTTAAAAGATTTTAGCCTATTTACCCCCTGTGATCTTGAAAGAAAATAAAGGACATTCACTGGTATAAACTTGGTAGCTCTTCATTCTAGTATGCTACAGGACCTATATCAGGCCTCAATGCATTTTACTTGTTGAAAAGAAGATGCTTGTTCAAAGTTTTTAACCTAATTGATGCCTGTAACTTTGAATGATGGTCAAGGTCATTTGTTTGAACAAACTTTGTTGTGGTACTTCATTCCAGCATGCTACAAGACCAATATCAGATTTGTAGGCCTCTTTGTTATCAACAAGAAGTTGTTTAAATGTTTTTAGCCTATTTGACTTCTATGACTTTGAATGAAGGTCTAAGACATCCATTTGAACAATCTTAGAAGCCCTTTATCCCAGAATGCTACATACCCAATGTCAGTACTCTAGACCTTTTAGCTATTGGCCAAAAAGCCTTTCAATAAAGAGATTATGAACGGTGGATGGTGACAGATGGAGTATGATGACTAACTCAATGCCAGCAGCTTTAACAAAGTTTATAGCAATTCATTTAAAAACATTGATAGATCTCCCTTGCAAATGGAAAACTAATTAAGAAGTTTCCTTAAATGGGAAAGTAAACACTGAACATCGAGATGTGAATAACAGATGGCTACACACAGCATAAACTCACTTGTCCTTTAGGCAGGTACTGTATTCGACCTAATAAGCGCCCAGGGCGTTTAAAAATTGAAAAAATGCAACCTTGCTAATAAGACAATATTATCGAAAATCTGAACAGCTTTGTGTAGTTTTGGTCTTTATTTATGCCAGGGCAATTGAAATTGTGGCCTCAAAAAGGGAGAGGGGCGCTTATAGGGCATGGGCTCTTATTGGGTCGAATACGGTAAGGTAAAACTGTTAGAGGTGAGTGGAACTTTTAATACATGGTTTACAGAAAGGTTTCAAACCTAGGACCATCAAATTAAGCCAGATACTGGCAACAGAACCGTCCGTCCTAACCTTAATTACTGAACCAACAAGTCCAAAACTGTTACTTAATCCATAACATTAAACTCAGAATAGCAGAATTCAAACTGATTATTTATGGTAGTTTGAATATATAACAAGCATTCTAAGAATTGCCTTCTGAAGCAATATGTGTCTGCAGACCCCGATTTCTCGAAACAAACTTGTCAAAAACTGACCGAAGTCATAAATTTTCATATAAGTTATATAAGGAGAAAAATCAAGTTTTGACTTAAGTCTGCACTTTTGTTTTCAAGAAATCGGGGCCTGGCCCCTTTTAGCTATTAAAGTTACTTTAGCCTGTTATCTTAGTAACAATGACCTTTACACGTTACCTTTAAAAACAAATTGAATGATCACAAACTGTGTTACCTCCTAAACTACCATCGTATAAAGTTTCAACAAAATAGAATAATCCGTTCTCAAGTTATTGTCTGGAAATCAACATTTGGATAGACAATCAGACAGACAATAATGAAGACAAAAACTACATCACTCAGAAGGTTTCATAGGCATCTGATGTTTGAGAGTAAAGTTTACAAGTCACAACAAAAGACCCAAGGGCCTTAACAGTCATCTGACTACCTTGGCAATAATCGTATAGGAAATTAATCAGATATAGTGTCATAGTAGCCATCTTCGATTTCGGATCAACCTGAAAAATAACAACACTTTGTCGGGACCATATCAGGATCATTTGAGGCAAGTTTCAGCTAAATTGGGCTGGTAGTCTGAACTTGAGAAGAAGTTCAAAATGTGTTTTTAAGATGGCGGCTGTGGCTGCCATCTTGGATTTCAAATCGACTTAAAAATAACAACACTAGCTCTGAACCATGTCGAGATCATTTCATGCAAGTTTCAGCTAAATCGTACTGGTAGAACTTGCGAAAAAGTTAAAAATGTGAAAAAATTTTCGGGTCAGAAGATGACCTAAAAATCCTTGTAGATGGAAACCAACCTGTCCAGATCCCATCCATACCAACAACAAGATTATTCCATGGAAATAGATGTATAAACATTGCACAGAAACAATTTTCTATTTTAAGTATCAAATACCCATGTCCTCTAACCTCTACACACGGAAAGTATATATAAATCCAAGCAAGCAATTGTGTAAGAAGAGTCTGTATTCTGATAGTAATAACATTGACATGTGAACGTCCTACCTGAAAACAAATCCAGAGAATGAGATTGATCTTCTAAAGGGAATTTGGGTTTGTTTCATGATAATGATACCGCCACCAACACTCAACACAATAATACAAGGGTGAGTTACTAAATAACTAGTCTATCCTGTTTCTGTTTGGCCATGAAAAGAAGAGTTGGATCTCAATCAGAAATTACTCAAGGGTAGTTATTTATAGACTCAATCTTGTACATATATGTCAATTATTTTTCATCCATTGCAAAAAAGTTAGCAACTTAATCTATAAATCACTTTTCATGGTATGGATGTATAAGCGTTCAAGGATTGATCATAGGGTAGGATGAAACCTGAAAGCCAGGATAAAGTCTACATGGTTGGGCAGGTGATCCTGGCTATTTAACATCTGAATTCCAGGAATCAAACGCCATTGCAGTGCTAAAGTGAATAACTTATAACCCCTACACTACCCAACCACAACAGATATGGAAGTGTTTACTTTACAATATTCCCTTAAATGCTTTTCATTACCTGTTTGATACAATCTAACATGTACTACGAATTTGTTTCACATTTTTAACTAATTAAACATATATGGCACCTGACAGAAAGCTAAATGTCAAATACCTGTGATACCAAATGCTAAAATCCTAAAACAATAAAGTCAATATTATAAATCCACTCAGTCTAAATCTACTACAGGGACTGTGATGTCAGTGGTTAAGGTGTTCAAACATACTACCTACTATACTACTAGCACTTTACCACTTTGATATATGCAGTCAAATTCCTTGTGGGACAGCTACATACTACAACTGACTATAAGTTGGTGGTTTTTATTTAGCACTTTACCACTTTGATATATGCAGTCAAATTCCATGTGGGTCAGCTACACACTACAGCTGACTATAAGTCAATGGTTTTTATTCAGCACTTTACCACTTTGATATATGCAGTCAAATTCCCTGTGGGTCAGCTACATACTACAGCTGACTATAAGTTGGTGGTTTTTATTTAGCACTTTACCACTTTGATATATGCAGTGAAATTCCATGTGGGACAGCTACATACTACAGCTGACTATAAGTTGGTGGTTTTTATTTAGCACTTAACCACTTTGATATATGCAGTCAAAATCCCTGTGGGTCAGCTACACACTACAGCTGCCTATAAGTTGGTGGTTTTTATTTAGCACTTAACCACTTTGATATATGCAGTCAAAATCCCTGTGGGTCAGCTACATACTACAGCTGACTATAAGTCGATGGTTTTTATTTAGCACTTTACCACTTTGATATATGCAGTCAAATTCCCTGTGGGTCAGCTACATACTACAGCTGACTATAAGTTGGTGGTTTTTAATTAGGTTCTGCAGCTCTTCTCCATCTTCATAAATAAACATGGCTGTTTAAGGATTGAATCTTGCTTTGGTCGATTTCATAGGGTGATAAATTGAGTTGCTCTTGAAACAAATTGAATGAACTGCGAAGCAGTTCATGTTGAATTTGTTTCAAGAGCAACTCAATTCATCACCCCATGAAATCGACCAAAGCAAGATTCAATACTTATATTTCATTTCAATCGTATTAGATTTTTGTTGATTTTTGGTTAAAAAATTGTGAGTTTCTGGGCTTGTGCAAGTCAACAACGAGAGATGAAAGAAAATAGTGCGTCATTAGAATACAACTAATTGAAATATAATTAAATAAAGAATTCAACAAAATAATCCCATTCACCAATATTAAATATTTGTTTTCTTTGTATATTTTCAGGGAAGGCACATCTACAACTGACGAATGGTTTGATATGGAAGGGACACATGTAGCCAGGGATAGTGACCATGGCTTCCAGTCTCTCCGATGTGGCGAGCAGAGCTTCTATTTTAGCTGATAAGCAGTTATCTCCCTTATAGTGTTATCCTGATGTTGGAAAACAGTGACAGATTTGGAAGGTTTGATCTAACATGTTAACATGTATTCATATACTCAAGAGAACATCATTACGAAGATCAGCTATAACAAAAATAAGAACAGAAATATCATTTGTTACTTACAGAATTACTTCCATTGGTCATATTGATTACTTCCCTTGACCTCAAAAATGATATCCCTTTGTGGAAAGGATTATTTCCCTTGGTGATAGTGATTACTTCCCTTGACCCCAAAAGTGATATCCGTTTGTGGAAAGAATTATTTCCCTTGATGACAGTGACTTGTCTGTAGTATTATATACCAAAATGGATTTTCTTAATATAAAGTTGCTTCCCATGATGCCAATCATTACTTACCTTGTTATGTTTCCTTACATATACATGTATTTATATTGATAAATATATACCTAAATACTTTTGCAGTTATCTAAAACGAGACTTCCGTTGGTCTTCACATGGTTCTCATTGTGATATTATATAGATCTGTTTATTTTTAAATCAAGACTGATTATAAATAGAAGAATGTTTTGATACATGTGTTATTTATATGTAAATATTTTATTGTTAGAATACACATAACAGTAGGTTTTTGAATGATGATTAAGTATAGACATCAAGTAACGTCAAAATATTTGTTGATGTACAAGTTTGACAATAAAAGCAAATTTCCTCAAACAAATTTTTCTGTTTTCATTTCATTTTGATATTTTCACAGGTTTAATAAAACAATTTTAGATTACCAAGATTGTTGCTTAAAAATAATGTTCAATGGTGTTCAACATTCTGAACATGTGAACTCTACCACTATTGTGACCCACTCTAAAACCTTATATCAGCCAAAAGTCCTCTATTACTATACAGCTATGTCAGAATATTCTCTGTACAGAATAGTATACTACGTTAGTGGAGACTTGGCCATATATAACATACAGACCTCGTACAACAATGAGGTGTTGAGTCTGTGATTGACTGCGACGCCAGGATATTTTCAATTAAAGCATTTAACTATAAAGTATTTACTTGGGTATGTGTGAACTGTTATGTGGAGGTCTTACAAAAGTCTAGTCTTTCTCATACACAACACATATAAATTACAGGGGGAACTGTTGTGGGGCAGGTAGACCCCTGAATCTACACCAAAATTCTGTCAGCTGGCCTTGACATTTGAACGACTTAAAGACAATAGAATATTCTGTGTTATGGTCATGTATCAGTTACATCCAGCCAGAAAATTAGGTTGACGTGTGAATGACTTAAAGAC
>SAYR01039446.1:949382-968780 GCA_004382745.1 Argopecten irradians irradians
ATTGATGTCACTATTTTTTAATTTTATCGGGGTATGAAAAAAAAATTGTTTGCAAACTTTTGTGAGAATCCGCTACGCGGATTCACACAGTTTGCAAACAATTTTTTTTTCATACCCTGATAAAATTAAAAAATAGTGACATCAATGCTTAAGTATGTTTGTATAATGTAAAGGGTGTTTTTATTATGGAATACATACAAAATAGACACCACATATGTTAAGGTCAAAATATTGCAATACATATCACAATACAGTTGTGGTGTATCGCAATATATCGTGGTACACTTCTGCCGTATCGTGGCAGCCCTAATTCTGACCTACTCTAAAACCTTATATAAAGCTATGTTAGAATATTCTCTGTACAGAATCTATAATCAGCCATTGGAGACTTGGCCATATTACATATAGACCTCGTACAACAATGAGGTGTTGAGTCTGTGATTGACTGTGACGCCAGAACATTTTCAATTAAGGTATTTAACTATAAAGTATTTACTTGGGTATGTGTGAACTGTTATGTGGAGGTCTTACAAAAGTCTAGTCTTTCTCATACACAACACATATAAATTACAGGGGGAACTGTTGTGGGGCAGGTAGACCCCTGAATCTACACCAAAATTCTGTCAGCTGGCCTTGACATTTGACCGACTTAAAGACAATAGAAAATTCTGTGTTATGGTCATGTATCGGTTACATCCAGCCAGAAAATTAGGTTGACGTGTGAATGACTTGAAGACAATAGTAACCTTGCCCTACTACAACTATTTCTATTGGTTTGTTGATGGTACCAGTAAGGAGCAGTCAAGGGGTATTGCACTTTAAACTAAACTTGACAAAAGGTCAAGGTGATTCATTTGAACAAACCAATGGTGCTTTTGGTTGTCCAGTAACAAATCTGGTATCTGGGCTTCTTGGTTTGAATTTGGAAAAGAAATTTCACTGTAGAGATAACTGGCCAACAGATGTAGAATTCATGGTATAAAGTTCACTTGACATTTTGGTTGCTGAGCTAAACAACTTCTTAATCTTTTTTCTTCAACTTAAAAAAAAACCCCATCAATCTTACAATATCAGTCTGCTACACAGCATCCTGTAACATAACATTTATTAATCTAATCAAATAATTCTAAATTCAACCAAATCTCATTTAAAATTTTTAAATTGCAAAAAAAGAGAAGTTTTATGATCAAATTGAATTTTTGACTCAAAGAATTTACGGTGCATGGTAAATTAAAAAACTTGTAACATTAATGAAAACTAAATTTCAATTACATTAGTTGATCTGATGTTTGAACCATGGTACAAGTAAATTCACTTACACAATTTCAACAGCTTTAAAATAGATTTATGTACATTTAAAAAAAGTAATAATTGAAATAAGGAGGTCCCGACCAAGACTCAAATTAACTAAATATTTAATTATAGAAGCTATCTGAAATGAGTTTCCCCCTGTTCACCTTAAATTAAAGGCTCGAAATTCACTGGGGAGGCAATAATTATTGTATCACTTTACAGCTGGGGTCGAAATGTTATACAAAAAATATTTCTTTAATCAGGTGTAAATGGCATTACGGATTATAGGCCCCACCATTAATCCTCTACATACTCCAGTTATTACACTAGCTCTAAATCCCATTGACAGCTTAACGTTGAGACTTCATTTCTGGTTTTTGAAAAATATTTTAATTTGCCCTCATAATAAAGCAATAATTTTAAAACGAAATTGTAATATGTACTTGATTTTTAATGTTTATTCACAAAATCTGTTTGTATTTTCTTTTTATGTATCATACAAAATCAATTATGATTTCTTCATTTTTAAAATCAATCTAACAATGCTTTTTAAGGTAAGTTTAATTGGTACGATTAATATCCTCAAATTATGATAGCTGTCAAGAATTTTATTGAGGATTATAAAAACATTTAAACAAACCTTATAATACATTATAAATATGCTTGTTACATTTATGTCTGTTTTAATAAATAATTTTGAAAATAAAATCTTAAACACTGGTATAAATGCTCATATCATATTCAAATAAAATTTTGCCTACTCAACTATAAATATTGATCAAAGTTTTCCAGTTGATTCTCCGAAAGAGATTTGCGTAGCACATGAATTCAGGTTATTTACCGTAAGTAACAGAACAAAACATCTTACATGTACATCACAACTTTGTAATTCCACATGGATAAAGGATCCGATTATAATAGCAGGAATCAAACTTTACAACATATAAATGGTGTATTTTATGGCCTATAAAATCTACATTCAGTAGGCAATAGACTTTTAAACTCATAGAAATGTTATTAAAACTCTCTTATCAAAAATCAAATTGGGTTTTTTCAAAAAGTAAAAAGCAAAGAGACATGAGAAGTCTACCATTTGAACATCTCTAACCCCGGTGACAGACTGATGTGGATTTGTTATTTAACGGTGTCACAAATGGATTTCACACCTACAGAGATTTAAACAAACAACGTGAGGACTTCAGATTTTACTTTGAGATTTAATTAAACCAGCAGAAGGATATGTCTATACGTTTCAAGTATTTATACGACTTTGTGAGCGGATTAAAATTGATAATCCAAAGTAAAGTTTGGAGGAGTGCAGACTAAACACAACCTGGAATAAACCTCTTCAGGTCTCCGGGAGCATGACAACTGATCTGTACTAGGAGTATGGCACCACAGATTATTACACAGTGTACTGAACAAATCTACACAAGGGTAAGTAAGTGTGGCTTGTATTTCATAATGCTAAACAATCATAAGAGCTGTCTGTTTCTTAACTTTGAAAGTAAGTTTTTCTGTGTAAGATTTTTATGTTAGTTTCTTCTTACTCTTAATTAGCTTCTTGTTATCATTAAATGTCACTGGGAAACGATTGGTTTTATGTGTATGCATCCTCGGTACTCCAGGGCTTACGATCTCTACACCCCTGGACTATCTCTTTGCGAAATTGAAGGCAGCTCAGTGGAAAACTTTTGACCAATCACAGGCTAGCAAGTATTTCATTTGAAGACTACAGAGAGAGAGCAACGCCTAACATCAAAGCCACACAGTCAACCACAGTGTACTGTTATACGGCTCTTTTGATGTACATCAAATGACTAAGTTACCTGTTCTGTTGCCTCCAGTTTTACTATGAGATAGTCCAGGGGTGTAGAAATCGTAAGTGATCGGAACCCCTGGAATATCGAGGATGATGTGTATGTAACTTTACAGCTATAGAGAAATTGAAAAATTAATTTCTGTAGCAATGACATATGAATTTGAGCATCATGAAAATGGGATTTATGTAGTAATTGAATAGTGAATCCATTAGCAATGCAAATGGAAACTTTTTGAAATTACAAGATGTCCATGGGCCTTAATGATCACCTGATATTTGATACAAATTAGTTATCCGGTATGTCATTTACTAGCCAACAAAAGTTTCACGAATTAGGAACATTAGATCATACAAAGTTTCATTAAGCTTGGTGCATATTTACTCATGTTATCATGTTCACAAGGTTCAATAATAATTATAAGTGCAAAGGGCAAAAACTTCATCAATTATTGTCAAATCAAACAGATTTTCTAGTTCGTCTGATATCTTTCCAAATTCTAAATACAAAGTTTCATTAAGCTCAGTTCATATTTACTTAAGTTATCGTATTTACAAGGTCCAATAATAATTATCAGTGCAAAGGGCAATAACTCTGTAAATTTCAATTGAATCAATTTGATTTCAAACTCATTCAAGATCTTTCCAATGTTAGTCTATATACAAAGTTTCATTAAGCTCAGATCACGTTTAGTCAAGTTATCGTGCTCACAAGTAAATGTTAATGGTCATCGCACGACGGACAACAACAGACAAAAGACTATCGTAATAGGTCACCATGATAGGTGACTTAACAATTGAATCCATAAGAAATGAAGTATGAATTCCTTAGTTAGCAATGCATTTCTGCAGGATTTGAATATTTAATTCATTAGCAATTAAAATTGAATTCCTTAAACAGCAATGAAATTCCTGTACCAATGGAAATTGAATTCCTTATAATTAGTGATGAAATTGAACTGCTTAGTCTAATCAAGCCTCTTGATGTCAAACAGGAAAATGTAATGTAGGTATGTAACTGATTGTTGAATTGTTTTCAGTTTCTCGCCGAGATGACCAACATGATATAACCCTGTAATAGACAATTCACAATGGCCTCAGCGGCAACGATGAACAACTTCACCACGCCACACGACAACTCAATGTCCAGTGCCCGACTGACAAACACTCCCTTGACCAATGTATTACCTGTGTCAAGACTGACCAATCACACAGGCAGCATGCTGGACATTGTAAACATCGACGATGATATCACACATACCGTTGTCAACCTACTGGACATAGACAGAGAGGAAGAGTATGACGAACTATTAGATAACATGGGCAAGGCACTCCAGGCAGAGCGCAACCTCTGGAAACAGCGACTCAACGCTGCAATGCAGGAGATAGATCGTCAGCACAAACTTATAATCAGCCATGATATGATGGTGCAAGATCTCCGATCACTTCTCTGTATTGAACCCCCTAACAAGTCTAAACCAGAGAAGATTCTAGAAGACAAAATGTTACAAGAGACGCCATCCCTGGAGAGTGTGTTGGAAGATCTGACAGCGAAAATAAAACATCTAAAACAGCTGGCAGGAGTCAACGAAGACATACTTCCGAAGAATCCAAAGGAAAAAATGGCCAAATACTCCGAACTTGATTTCAAATATTTGAAAAATGCAATTGCAAATCTCCACTGGGAGAAAGATTCACTGCAGTCTAAAATTGATGAAAGAGATTCCGAGATAGAGTGGCTTAAAGGTGAGCTTCAGAGTACAACAGGACAGCTGACAAAGATGCAGGACATTGTCACATCATATAATGCTTCTCACAGTGGTATCGGGTTCCATTTGGAGAATATGGAAAACGACAATGTTTCAGAAATAGCGGAGAAATCTTCGCGTC
Organism: Argopecten irradians irradians; assembly: GCA_004382745.1. NCBI lineage: Eukaryota > Metazoa > Mollusca > Bivalvia > Pectinida > Pectinidae > Argopecten > Argopecten irradians. The sequence continues at coordinate 954,385 of SAYR01039446.1, forward strand.
AAACGAGTCAACGTGCGACTCCAAAGCAAGTAACAAACACAAAGGAACGGAGGTACGTTGAGGGCGATCAGATTGTGTCATATCCCGTCGGAAAGGAAGAAGTCGCTTTCTGGAAGACAAGACTAAAGGCTAATGTTTACTCTAACAAGGGAGGTAACTCTCGGACAGGTGTAGCTCAGTGTCTCCGGTGTAACAGACTCTTTAAGCCTTCTGATAACAATAGCAAAGCCTGTGTGTTCCACAACAAAGGGAGAGAAATCAAGGAGATTTACGACGACAATGGCAAGATACTGAAAGTCAAGTACAAGTGGGCATGTTGTAAGAAAGGCCTGGAGAGTAAAGGATGCAGTTATGGCTTCCATGTATGATAATGGACATAATTAGGTATTGAAAATTTGTAATTTATTATGAAGAAATATTGACTTGAGAATGGTAATGTTTTTTGAGGTTTCACAGGCCCGTATCACCATTCAAAGGTTAAAAATTCCTCATGTTAACCTATGAAAAGTCAATAAATGTTTTGTTATTACTATGATTTCATCAGGTATGTTTGCTGATTCAATTAAGAAGTTATGAAAAAACAGAAGACTGGTTGAATCCCCAAATGCTTTTTGTAGTCCAGGTTACCAGATTTGTAATGTTAACCTTGGAACAGATCTTCATAGCTCTTAAGTAAATTTTGTCACGACCAAGACTGAAAGTGGTCTTGACTGAACAGAAATCATGAATCTATTGGTAGTATGACAAGGATATACTTGTCTGTACCTATATTCTGCTTTCATCTAGTCTTACTTATGGAAGATCTCTCAGGTGTCCCTAAGACATTTCAAAACAAGTTCATGAAGATTAACATTAGCAGATAAAATAATGAATGAAAATTCCTTTCAATAAATATAGTGTATACAGTATATTAATTTGGAGAGATAAACTTTTTATGAATTTACTCTTTACAGTAGTGTATCTTATGTAACACAAGATGACCTCAATGTCAGAATGCAACAAAAATGATGATGTCGTCAACAGTAACCACCACATATATTTATGATGTGTATTGTATAGAATAAACGAGCTGTCATTTCCCTACAGCTAGAAAGACAAGGGATTTTCTCCTACATAGCTCATACACACTTGACAATGATGTGACATCATGGATATAACGAACTTTGACGCAGTGAGGCGATGCCTCGGCAAGCCTTGGGTTGACTAGCCAAAGTCTTCATTCAGGTTGAGATACCTCTGTCCACTTGACATACCTATTTAAGATTCTATTTTTCTTTTCCTTATAACTGTGGGATAACTGTCAAGTATGGCAGAGCAGAAATCTTTCAACCTCTTTTGTGGAGAGACAGGAGAAACTCTCGCCAAGGGGTAAAATTCTTAAGTTGTCAACAAAAGGCTTAACTTAAAATTAATGTCTCACTATCATAGGGATGAATGGTTATTTTTCTCTGTTTTCTTTCTGATGTATTTACAGTAAGGTGTGATGCATTAGAATGCTTGTGACATCATGATATTATTGTCATGACATCATATACAATTCCTCTGTGCATGTAGACTGCTTTGCTCTGGGTAAGATAGTTACCTTTCCCTCATCAGAATGGTGTTGTCTCTATCTTGGATAAGAGAATGGCTGTTTGATACTTAATCACATATTTATTCATCATCAAAAATACCTTGAGGTATTCTGCAGAAATTGTTACAAAATGTAAATCAAATATTGAACTGCTTTTAGTTGGCGGATATATGGGATGATGAATGCCAACTGAAAAATAGCAAAATCAACATTTGGCTCAAGATGGTTGAATTAAAGCGTTGTCCCATCTAGTATATTAGAAATCACCATTCTATTCAAGATAGTACATGTGACCATATCAGAAAACAAAGAAGTCTTACAATGTAATTACATTTTTTATTCTGCTTTTTACTGTACACAAAATTATACTTCTCATACATCTTCTAGCTTTATTGATAGAGAAAGTGATATTTGTTTGTTATATGGAGAAATAATTAATAAAAATTCGTTTAATAAGTATCTTGGTTCTCTTTTGACTGCATGAACATTGCATCATTGAAAGTCATTCTTATCAAATCAAAGTGGGACAGATACAGAAACACAGGTTGAACATGGATAGCACAATTCACTCCCCTCCTATGGCATGGCAGAGGCATTAATATGACCACTTTTTCAATGTTTTCAATGTTACTTTTACATCTCCATCTCCAGTTGCAAAAAATATAACAGAATTTCAAATATCACTATACTAAAGCCAGGAAATGATATCTGTTTCTGAAAACAATCATTAAGTAGATCTAATGGTGATTTTGATTTCTCCCATACTTCGCAGGGATATCCCATGGTTGCTAGGGAAAAGATAACTCTATCTTACACAGGGGTGTAAGACAGCTAACACGCGCTAGACAATAACGTTACGTCATCAATATATGCGGTGTAACCGCAGCGTGCATTGTAGATGACGTCATCAATTTTGATGCATGACGACGTTCCTGCATGATGGCGGGATGAAAAAGCCGGAAACAAACAAGAATTTCATATTTTTTTTCTCTACTAAGTATGGGAGAAAAAGAATCATACATGGGTCTATCAAGTGGACAGGGAAATCTCAACCCTCGTGAAAGATATTGGACGCCAACACTCGGCAAGCCTCGATTACCCCCTCGATTATTACTCCCCAATACCTCTTTTATTAGACCAATGGCAACTTAATGATCCCCCATTTTGTTCCTGTGGAATCATTTATTGAAGCATGTCACATGTCAAAATATAAAATAAAATGCCAATTATCATCAATTTATTATTATTATTGTAATTCTAGAAACTCCTGACTCAAGTCTAAAACACGACAAAAACAAGAAACATTTGCATCAAATCTTTTATGTAAAAAATAGTTCTGTTTTACTAATATATAGAAGTATTAATTTTGTTTATAAAACTATATGAATTATATCCTAACTTTACTGGCTAATTGTGAATTACAATCACATAATCACAAGAGAGTAGAAGTTGTCTCCCTTGACATATTATAAATCTGTCCCTGTATGGCATTTGAAAATATGGGCTTCCACTATCATAGCTAGTTGTTTCTTTGTATGGAGGAGAAATAAATTAAGTCTGTTGTGCTGCCACTGTGGCAACCTGAGATAAACAAGAGGCCCAGAAGGCCTGTATTGCTCACCTGGTTTTTTTTTTTAGTAAATATCACAAAGACTCTTACAATTAGAAAAATTAGCAAAATTGGCTCTAAAATTTGTTCAATTTTGAATCATGAACCTTCTTCGCCCCGTGTCTAAGGCCCGCGGGGAGATCAGCCCTATCATTTGTACAATTTCAAATCCCCACCTTATAAGGATGCTACCATAGCATTATGAGTACTCTCCCATGCTTAGTTGCAGAGAAAAAGTCTTGTACAATTTTGAATCCCCACCCTACAAGGATGCTACCATTGCATTATGGGTGCTATCCCATGCTTAGTTGCAGAGAAGAAATCGTTTATATGGAAATAGCCAAATTGACCCCTTTTGACCCCGCCCCTCAGGCCCCCAGGGGGTAAGCCCCATCATCTGTACAATTTTGAATCCCCACCCTATAATGATGCTAACATTGCATTATGAGTGCTATCCCATGCTTAGTTTCAGAGAAGAAGTTGTTTATATGGAAATAGCCTAATTGACCCCTTTTGGCCCCGCCCCTCAGGCCCCTGGGGAGTCAGTCCCATCATTTGTACAATTTTCAGTTAGTAGCCCATAAGGATGCTACCATTCAAATTTTGTTGAAATTCGAGCAGCGGTTATGAAGAAAAAGTTGATTGTTGACGGACACCAGACGCCACAGTATCCCATAAGCTCATCTTGGTACTTTGGACCAGGTGAGCTAAAAACTAACAAGAGATCCCAGAGGGATCTTGGCGCCCACCAAAGAATGATCTATATCTGACAAAGGAAAGATGGATCTTTTCTCTACTTTTTTAACTTTTTTAAACATACTACATATAAAATTTGAGACAGATCGCTTCAGTACCTTTTGAGAAATAGTGGTAACAAACTTCAACTATCAAAATTCAAGATGACTCCTTGGTGGCCATCTTGTTGATCAATCGGTCCCAAATCACAATATGCACAACTAGGGCCCTAGGGGAACCTACATGTGAAATTTGAGAAAGATCCATTCAATACTTTCTGAGAAATAGCGATAACAAACTTTGAATATAAAAATCCAAGATGGCTGCCTGGCAGCAATTTTGTTGACTGATCGGTCCCAAAATGCAATATGCACAACTAGGTCCCTAGGGGAACCTACATATGAAATTTGAGACAGATCCCTTCAGTACTATCTGAGAAATAGCCATATCAAACCTTAACTATCAAAATCCAAGATGGCCGCCTGGCGGCCATCTTGTTTTTCCTATCAGCCTCAAAATCTGTATGGCACAACTTGGGACCAAGGGTAACCTCCATGTGAAGTTTGAACAAAATCCCTTCAGTAGTTCTCAAGAAATATCGATAACAAACTTCAACTGCCAAAATCAAAGATGGCTGCCTGGCGGCCATTTTGTTTTTCCGATCAGCCTCAAAATCTGTATGGCACAAATATGGACCAAGGGGACCCTCCATGTGAAGTTTGAACAAAATCCCTGCAGCAGTTTTTAAGAAATAGTGATAACAAGCATTGTTTACGGACGGACCACGGACCACGGACCACAGACGCAGGGCGATTTGAATAGCTCACCATCTGATGATGGTGGGCTAATAAACATATGTGAGCAGTTCTCATATTGAGTGATAGAGCAACTAGAACTATGAAATAACCTTGCAAAATGAGAACTGTAAGCCATTCCTGCCAATGGCTAATCAATATCATTGCCAATTGCAATTAACAGATAAGTTTTATAGTTTAAAAATATTTATTGTCAAAAACAAATGACAAGGGATTGGGTAGAAGTTATTACAACTGATCAAAGACCCATGAACTCTCACATCTCACTGTCAACAAAATTTCACATCACACTGCCAACACCATTAATCCAATCACATCCCACCACCGACACCATCAAACTAATCTCATATCCCACACATCACGCCAATCTCAAATCGACCATCAACACCATCACTCCAATCTCACATCCCACTACCAACACCATCAATCCAATCTCACACACCACCACCAACACCATCAATCCAATCCGAACACCACCTCCACCACCACCATAAATTTCAAATAGCATCACTCACACACTTACAAATCCCCATTACATACCATGTATTTGGTATGCTAGCAGTATCCCTGCCAACTAACTTCTAAATGAAAATTGACGATGGATGAAAGACAAAAAGGACAATAAATGGTTTAGACATCAAACTGCAGACTGTGAACTCCAGATGGATTCTTATTCGCTATGTAACTTGTTTTGTTCTTATAACTAATCAAGTTCCCACTTTGGTATTCATTGCTGCTATAAAAGGTAAAAATAATATTTACACTTGTGTTCTACTTTTTGTAACCATTAATTACAAGTATACCTAGACAGATTAAAGAACAGTAATGGTCAGAGTCAGAGTATTCTAATCAGCTCTAAGACTGCAGGTGTAGTGTTCAAGGATCAGGATTAATTTGATCCCTGGATTAGGTGATCAGGTGAAAATTTCCAATAAAGTAGGCTACAGACTTAACACATATATAGGTAACTCTGAATTACACTGTTGTTGTAATGTTAGCTAGGTAAGTGTTTTTTATTAGTGTGGTCAAAAACTATGGCCATTTTCATGTACTCATAGAATGAACTTAAAGAAAACAAAACTAGCTATCTACTTTTCACTTGGACACTTGAAGGACAATCAGATCTGATGCAGTCTGGATAGTGTGCATGTATCACTCAGTTATAAGTGATATGATGAGTGATTTCATTTCAGTAATACGTTACCATAATTTAGTATGCAAATACGCTACCTACACCCATAAAGGAGTTTGGTTTACTTGGAAGAGACTGTTGATGTTAAAACAAGGCAACCACTGGACTTTATATATGCTTACAGGAAATTCTTCATGTGATAGACAACATTTAGTCATTTTGAAATTTACTTCAAATGCAAGCAACAAAATCTATTGACAACAAAAGTGATGGAGAAGAAATTAAGCAGCTTTTTGTATTGTTCAGAAAAAACTGAAGTGTTCTAAAAACAATATGGCAAGACCAAATAAAAGCAACATTAGAGAAAAGAAAAAATTTGGACAATCATCAAAACTCAGCAGGAAGGCTCTCAACAATGATTCTGATTGAGGAAGTATAAGAGGTGTCTGTCTCCAAGATATTTCAAACAAAACTCTTTGGTATACAACCATTACTGGATAATGACCATAACAATTGATTCTCGTCACTTTGACATAAACTTGAAGGACAGTTATGAGTGATACTCAAAAAGGGGTCTGTGAGCATCCATAGAATACACAGACCATTTAAAACAAAGTTCTCTAACAACAGTTTCGGCAACTAGACTCTCAAAACCTTTATACTGTGACCATGAATTCTATACACCGAGCCGTCTTGAAGCAACACTTCCGTCAGCTGGCCAGTGACATAATCCTCACCGACACCCTGTTAGGGGCCCTGTACCAGGCCCAGATATTCGAGAGAAACATGATTGATCTCATCAAGGTAAGTACACAGAACAGGCAGGAATTATCTCCCTTCCTACATTTTATAAATCACATTGCACAGCATTGAATCTTTCTTGTAGATGAGAAGGGTTTTCTAAAGCTATAAGGTTACAGGTTGTAATACAGGCATGTAACCTGTGTCAACTGCCAACACAAATAACCATATAATCAACAAAAGACTAAAATCAGTTTCTGTAGCAATGTACAAAATGCATGACTATGCCTATGTACTTTCATGTGAGATGAGTTTCAGTTAACAGAAAACATCACTGAAACAATAATCCATTTGGAATTATATCTACTTGTAAGGGTGGACACTCCTGTCTGTTTTATAGTGCTTAGTTATTGAAGCAGACTCTGACAGAGACAAACAATCCACTCCAATGGGCAACTCTTTACTGACAAGGGGTAAACCACACAAACATACTGCAGTCTCCCAAAAATGCACAAGCCAATACTACAAACACAACAAAATACAAGTTGGGCCATCCATAATGACCGTGGTTATTGATAACTTAATGAACTTATCACCAGCCCTGTCAGAATCCTGATTACAATGACTACTTTGATTGACAGGCTGAGAAGACGGAGGGAGACAAGGTGTGTAAGTTGTTGGAGCTCCTCCCTAAGCGAGGACCTGATGCGTTTGACTTGTTCCTGGAGGTGATACAGAATGACTACCCCTGGCTGGTGGCCATGCTCACCGCCAGTATCAAACAGGAGACGATCAGCAGGGCACCAACCAAAACAGACCTCAAACAGGACACTGGTAAGCTTCACTTTAAAAGAAGTAGTAAAAAATCATATTGTTTGTTACTGTTGTCTTCTTGATTCCATGATACTTACTTTGAAACCTTTTATTAAAATTTACTTTGTATAACAACCATCTGCTTATTTATTTTTAGATCTCTTTTTTAAGTTCACAAATGAGCAATTTCAACACAACTTAACCTGAGTACAGACAATATCCTCACTGTTGTTTCATTCATGTGATAGAGCATCTCATTTTCTAGTCCGAAAACTTTTCCATTCTTTGTGATTTCCAGACTCAGCCCGGACCTCTATGGAACTCTGTGCCATTGATACTGATATGGATATAAAGACCAAGGTGTCCACATTTATACATAAACAGTTCGGACACAGCAAGCGTATCTCGGAGAACGACAAGAAGACAATGATACGATGGATGTCACACACAGTACATCATGAGAGACATCGCAGACTGACATCAGCATCTGAGAGTTCTGCTGGAAAACTCCTGGAGTCGGTCTCCATGACAGCAGAGGATAAATGTTGTGGAACGGATGAAGATAGCACTGTGGTCAATATGGATAAAATCAAAAAGCTTTATAAGAAATTACAAGAATTCAAAAAAGATCACTGTAAAAAATCTACTCCCGAGCAAGTGTCTAGTGGTGGCTCTCTGTCATGTGACAAACAGACTGAAACATCAGCCAATCAAAACCAGGTTAGTGGATGTCTGGATTCCATGGCAACAGACGTACAATACCTAATGGATAAGTTGGACAAGATAGAAGCTGAGGTCAATAAGTGTTATCTTATGTTAGGAGATCGGGCCAAGAATTTGTCCCTGTCACTCCTCATATACGACATGTCAATCACTACAAAACAAAAGGAAAAGGACCTGAAACAGGAGAAAGCAAAGAGTGAGAAAATGTTGAATGAATTGTACGAATATTCTAAAAAGGTGTCGCATCTAGAGCAAGCCAAAGCACAACAAGAAATGTCTAGTGTTACTCATACAGAGGAAGTGAGTAGGCTACAACGACAGCTGGAGGAGAGAAATCAACACATTCAAAAGCTCGAACATCTTCATAAGTTACACACCGAGAAACAACATACCCTAGAAAATCTGAAATCTATGGTGAAAGACTTACAGAACAATAACGGCTTATCTAGGACTTCACGGGTTGTGTCCGACAGCGTAACGTCACGGTCTATAAATAGTCGACAGACGTCCCGTTATGCGATGTCTAAAATGAAAACAGACGGAGAGACACCTGGGCCTTTACAAGTTGGAACGAGGAAAATCATCACTAATAGGTCGTACAAGAAAAAGAATAATCCTTCAACATATAGATATTGATGTCGGAACAAAGGAAAATCATCACTAATAGGTCGTACAAGAAAAAGAATAATCCTTCAACGTATAGATATTGATGTCAGAACAAAGGAAAATCATCACTAATAGGTTGTACAAGAAAAAGAATAATCCCTCGACGTATAGATATTGATGTCGGAACGAGGAAAATTGTCACTAATTGGTCGTACATGAAAAAGAATAATTTCTGGACTAACAGATACTTTTGTGATTTAATATGCTAATAGTAAGATATATTAGTGCCAAAACTCATTCACTGACAGCCAGCTGGACCATAAGACTGAGTAATCTGAGAATTTGAATTATCTAAGTGTAAATGAATGTATAATAAAAGGTTTCTTATAACCTACTTTGAATAACTCACTACAGCTGGACTTACATCATCAACAATAATGCAGCCATTATGATGTGTAAAATTGACTTAAATGTGATAATTAACATAGGATTTTGATCCAAGAAATAAGGAGAGTATCTGAATGTGTACTAGATAGAAATGAATATCTAATCTGCAGAATTACTGTACAAAGTGTTTGTCATCATTTAGCTGGGGGACATTAGGAAGTAAGTAGCATTTAAAAGGTTAGGCAGTAAGAATGACAGAAAACATCAATCTTAAACCTGATGCAGTCACAAACATGGACATAGTCATTCAGATCCCCTGCAAATGGAGATATCAAAGCTGAAGTAAGTTTGATTGTGGAGACTTATGTGTATAAAAAAAAACAGGAAAAAGGAAGTTGAGCTAAAGAAAGATGGAGTATAATTCAAGTAGAGCGGGGCTGCAATTGTTGAATCAGGTATACAGCATTGACATTTATATTAGACTGTATACACAAAGATGGGTGGAGTTTTGCAAAGTAACATTTACCATGATATTTTCAGCAATGTTTCCATGGTAACAGAAAAAGTGCAAAAAATGAAAACCTAAAAATAGCAAAAGGTACTACTAGACCATAAATGAATGTGTCTATGAAGTTTCGTTGAAATATCTCTGCTGGTTTTAGAGTTATGCTCCGGAAATGATCCTGCTACAAAAATGATATTTTCAGCAATGTTTCTATGGTTACAGAAAAAAGCACAAAAAGTGAAAACCTAAAAATAGCAAAAGGCACTACTAGACCATAAGAACAATGTGTCTATGAAGTTTCATGGAAATATCTCTGCTGGTTTTAGAGTTGTGCTCCGGAAACGATTCTTACACAAAAATCTGCCATTTTCAGCAATGTTTCCATGGTTACAGAAAAAAGAACAAAAAGTGAAAACCTTAAAATAGCAAAAGGCACTACTAGACCATAGAACTAATGTGCCTATGGAGCTCCATGCATATATCTCAACCGGTTTTCCAGTTATGCTGCAGAAACGAACCTGGTACAAAAATATGCCATTTTCAGCAATGTTTCCATGGTTACGGAACAAATGCAAAAAATGAAAACCTAAAAATAGCAAAAGGCACTACTAGACTATAAGACCAATGTGTCTATGAAGTTTTGTGGAAATATCTCTGCTGGTTTTAGAGTAATATGCTCCGGAAACGAACCTAGTACAAAAATATGATATTTTCAGCAATGTTTCCATAGTTACGGAAAAAATGCAAAAAATGAAAACCTAAAAATAGCAAAAGGCACTACTAGACTATAAGACCAATGTGTGTATGAAGTTTCGTGGAAATATCTCTACTGGTTTTAGAGTTATGCTCCAGAAACCATTCGTACGGACGGACAGACGGACGGACGGATGGACGGAACCCATTTGTATATCCAACTTCGTTGGGCGGGGGATAACTAAATCATTCATACCAATAATTATTGGCTATGTGATTATCACAGTAATTATAGAATAACTTCAAATTATTTTGATTTGCTTTCAATTTTTTCTCCCATTTTCGATTTCTTCTTATGTTGAACAACAGAATAACCAATACATGTATACGCTATTATAACATTTATCAAACTCTATATTTTTTTGGTATATCTTTTAACCTCAATTATCAATAATCAATTTAAATTCCTCTACCTGTAATCAATACTTCCAGGTAAAAAAAATGGGTCATAGGGTGTACGATACGGAGTAATTATAACTATAGCCGAATGACGAACATATTTAACAATGATTGTGTGACGTACAACATGGCCTTCAATCAAGTATACCAGGAACATATATAATCATGTTCTAAGGGATTCACATATAGGTAGTCACCCACACATTTCACAGAATTAGATAAAAGATGATATACCTTTAGGATGTTCCCAGAGTTGAACTTTTTAAAGGGTATTTAGATTTTCCCAAAAATTGTTCTGAAGATTTGAAAATCACTCCTCAATTTTAAAACAAAGAAAACAAAAGGCCCAGATGACCTGTATTGCTTGTACTTATAAGAAATCTTCTTCTGGTATTTTATCTTAAATCTTTAAAAAGCTACATCCTGTTAACCCATTTTATACATTAATTATAATATCCTAATATCATGATGATCTAGTCAATTTATTTGCTATCAACTTGAAAGCTTTGATACCAGGTAGGGTACATTTAAACCTGTTTGTATGGTATTGATTAGGCTATCAAATGACAACTGATAAGATAGTCCATACCAAGCAATACTCAAGACATGTCCTCTCATTAATACTTATATAGACAGAATTCTGGCAAAAAGTGTAGGTCTTCATTGATAAACATGTAATCAATATTTCGTCATATGATATATCCATGGTGAAGCCCTGTAGATATCTGGCACTATTAGAATATCTAAAGCAGTGGAGTTCTTTCTCTGGGTTTATGAACTATGATTCTTGCCAATATTTAAGTGCACCATGGGTCTGACCCAGCTCCTACTACAGTACCTCCTGATCTAGATACTTGCTACATACCCAAAAGATTCACAAGTCTTTTGACATTAAGTAATGAGATTAATAACACTTTATCTCAATGGCCTTGGATGAATGTCAAGGTCATTTGTTTGAACAAATTGACCATGCTACAGGCCAATGTCAGGTCCCTTATTTATATGGAAAAAAGTTTCAATAATTTACCTGATCCTGGTTTGGTTTTCATTTTATTATTTTAACGTCCTCTTAACAGCCAGGACCATTGCCAGGTTCATTTAAAGATGTGCATGGTTTGTTGATAGAGGAAAGTCGAGTATGCTGAGAAAAACCACCAAACAGCAGTCAGTACATGGGAACTGCTGCACATGGCATTCCAACTTGCAACCTATAGGTGGAAGACTAAATGTTGTAATATGTCGGCACATCTTAACCACCTGGTCACCACTGCCCCTTATCTGATCCCTTTATTGGTCAAGGTAATTCAGGTTTTACGCAAGTAAATCACTAAGTGTGTTATACAAAAGTAGTCTGGCAAGAGAGTTCATTATTTTAATAGTATTTGAATTGAAAAGCTTTGATGTACCATTAATTCTGTATTTTAAATTAATTTGAAGTATTATTTAAATTATTAAAACTATCAGAAAATACTTGATTCTTTCCGTATTGCGCTCTTCCGCTTCCGGAATAAGGAGCATTCCTGTATCCAAGCCAACGTAACCTCGTTTTAGAGACAAAAATATGCAAATGAGATGGGTCTATATCTGGTCAGACACGCACAAGATCGCCATCTTCCTTTTTGAGCTCGAAAGCGTACACCTCGTAAAGGTAAGTCCTGAGACATTTGTCGGCACGCACACTTCTTTATGAGTTTTCTCAATTGAAATTTCGGGTCTTATCTACACAATTCGGTGTTTATTTCGTTATGACATTCGGTTTTTGTGTTTATTTTCAGACTTTTCTTGGCCTCACGCGAGGTCACGTGTTGGACAATATGTCGGACTCGGGTGATGATGTGTCCATCGGACTTGGTTCCGAGGAAGAATTAGAAATGTTACAAGAGAGTCCTAGTTCTAAAATGAAAGTTACAGCCGAAATACACGAGTCCCGGGCACCGGGTTCTTCTTTTAAACCACCAGCCTCGAATACTCGGCAACAGTCTCAAAAGAAAGATAGTAAAAAGGCTGACAAATCGAAAGTGAAACCGTCGCAGACGGAAAATACCGAACACTCAAGTAGAAAGAGAAAACGCAACACAGATGATGGAAAGCTTGATAATGTGTTGTCGGCAATTCAAAACCTTACTAAGGTCATTTCCGATGGAAAGACAGATGAGAACGTGAATTCTAGTAAAAAATCGAGAAAGTCGGTTAATCTCGAGGCGAACGTGAATTCGCGAGAGGACAATCAAAATGGAGGACAGAGTGGTGTGTTTGGTAGAGAGGCGGACGATTTCTCTCTTTTTGATGACGAGTCGGAAGTTCAGGCGGTCTCTGACAATGATGAAATGGAAGAGGAGATCTTCCAATTATCCGACATTTACGATAAAGCCTTAACTCAGAAAACATTTTTACGGGTTCTTTGCCAGAACAGAAGGTGAGAAAAATCGTAGATGCATGCTCTCGAGTTTTATGTCAGGAGTCTATCTCTTCTAAGAGAATTGGCTAGTCTTATTGGGTTGTTTACATCATCTCTAAGAGCAGTCCGTTTGTCAGGTCTGTTTTATGATTGGTGGATAAGGAGAAGACAAAGGCATTACATGAGGGGTTGTCCTATGATGATAGTGTGGTTTTAGATGGGCAGTCTAGACAGAGATTGAATGGTGGAAGGATTAATGTAGACAGGATGAATGGTCGCCCGATAAGGTCTTGTGATCCAGATGTTGTTTTAGAAACGGATGCTTCCGGTGATGGATGGGGAGCTAAGTTTGGATCTCAGATGACGAAAGGACTGTGGTCGGTGACAGAACAGGAATGTCATATCAATGTGAACAGGAATGTCATATCAATGTCTTGGAATTGAAAGCAGTATGGTTGGCTTTAAGGTGTTTTTGTTCAGACATATCAGTACTTCATGTATAGGGTTATGACGCGACAATGTTTGTACGATTGCGTATATAACAAACCTGGTGGAAATGTATTGGAGTTGAATGAGTTAGCAAAGGAGATGTGGTTATGGTGTACAGAGAGAGATATTTATATTTCTGCTGCCCACATACCAGGGGTGTTGAATGTGGATGCTGATTATTTGTCTAGGTCAATGCAGTCCTCTGGGAATGGTCGTTACATTCCTCGATATTTGATAGGATCTGTGATCATTTTCTTTAGCCAGATATTGACTATTTGCAAGTAGATTAAATTTAAGATTTTAAAGTTTGTCTCATGGTATCCTGATCCAGATGCTTGCTTTTATGATGCTTTCGCTATGTCATGGTCAGATTACTTACCGTATATTTTTGCTCCTTTCAGTCTGATCAGCCGTTGTGTTGCCACAAAAAAGGAGACAAAGTAAGTATGGCGATAGTTGTTGTTCAATTGTGGAGAAACCAAGCGTGGCTACCTACTCTATTAGACATTGTTGTGGATGCTCCCGCACGTCTGCCGAGGTGGCGAGACTTGCTACTGTCCGCACAAGGGGATCCTCATCCCTTAAGAAACAGCCTGAGACTGATCGCATGTTGCGTGTCAGGAGATGCTTGCAAAAGCAGGGTTTTTCAAGACAGGCTGCCACGCTTGTTCTTCTCCTCATGGAAACAATCCACATCCAAACAATATGACTTGGCATG
>SAYR01039446.1:980188-994106 GCA_004382745.1 Argopecten irradians irradians
TGCGCTTGAGACCATACACAGTATATATTGGACCCCGCAGTACATTTATTGCGTTGTTCTTGTATATGTGTAAATTAAAACTACTTACAGTAATTTTAAAGCGTATACTGATAACACATTTAGTCTAGTACAGAAATTTCAAATCTCGTCGCGCTGATAACGAGAATCAAAACATGGCTGCCTACATGGAGGCGCGAGACTTTTCCCGCGGGACACAATTTCAAAGTCCAAGGGGTACTGGAGTGTATTGGAATCTATATGCTCACACACGTGTTATGGTTAGTTGAGCTTCGCTCTACGTGGCCTTTGGCCGCGCAGAGAGCTGCGCTCTTATTAGACGTTTTGGTCCGACATTAAATGTGTATCAAATATGTATGTCATGAGCAGGTAGAGTGGCTGTATACATACCGTCTGGCGATTGGTCAAAAGAGATAAAGGAAGCAGTTGCCTCTTCAACAGTGATAAGATTAAGTTTTGGTTCATGGTTCTGTAAAACAAATAAAGCTTTCTTTGACATTAAGCCTTATTGTTTTCAGAATGACTCATCCCCATCCTACAAACTGCTAAACCTGCTGCCCACTCGGGGTCCTGACGCCTTTGAAATGTTCCTGAGTATCATTGAGACAGACTACCACTGGCTAGCCTCCTTATTACAGGACAGTCTGGATAAGGAGCTGGCCAAACCTCGAGAGGCAAGACCAAGTGTGATCCTCCCCAAACTGGACACAACAGACGGAGGTAAATTTTACTCTATTATGTCCGTGCATATGACAGAGTTACCTCCCTTTCAGGTAGGTATCCATTGTGATGTCATTGTTGTGTGAGAGTAAATGTTTTCTCTGAAAAGTATGCTGTAATGAAACACATACATGACGGTGAAACACATAACGTCACAATCAATACCTATCCACAAGGGCAGATAACTCTATGATATGCAAATTCAGAATATCTAAAACAATTGTAATTGCTTTCATAGACAGATTACATTCATTTTATCATGTTAAAGCGTTAAAAAGGGCGAATCGCCTCAACAAAGATTGAAAACTTATACATGTATTTCTTTAATATCTGTACATATTGCAGAAACCTGCAGTAACATAAGATCAGAATTTTCAATATTTTTTCTTACTCTAGGCATCTTCATCTTTTTGTCCTGTGTCTATTATCTAAGTTTTTAAGCTCCATCCTCTTGATCTATACTTCTTTGTTTTACATTCCTCTTGGCCTTGAGTTTGTTTGCTATTTGGTTTTAACCTTGATTCTTTTGACCTCTTCTGTTTCTTTTTTCTTTGTTTCCTTTTCCTCTTGGTTTCTTCTTTTTTTGTTTCTTTTAATATTCGAAGTATTGATCATCTTTTATGATTCTGTCCTTCTGTTGAGTTGAAATAATGACTGAGAATCTGACATTTGTTTTACAGGTTTTTGCTCTCCCAGACTGATGTCCTTAGGGTCTCCAACAGAGGAAGAAGATGGGGGAGGAGAGATACGAAACCGTGTCACGACTTTCATGAACCGCAATTTCGGACTAAACAGGAAACTATCACAAGCTGATAAACGTGCAATCGAACAATTCATAACGGAGCAAGCAAAGCTTGAACGTGACAAACTGCGCACAACATCAATGTCTCCAAATGAGGATGTAATAGAAAGCCCCGATATTGTTGAGTCTTCAGACATTGTGAAAAAAAATTTGTTTGACTGTTACATAAAGATGAACGTCCGTATGAAAGCTTTACATACTTGTGAAGAAAAAGAGGAGAACGAGAGTCCCGAGTCTGGTGTTACAGAATCGGTAATGACATTTAATGTACTAAAACTAATGATAGATACCGTTCTGAACCGTCTGGAGAAAGTGGAGGATCAGATATCTCAATGTTACGACTCGCTGAACGACACAGAGAGGTCAGAACCTCTATCTAAACACATTGATAGGTTAACCATTCAGCTGATGTCAAGTGAACAGTTACTGGAGGACGAACGTAGAAAGACAGAGAAAATGACGGACGAATTATACACGTTATCAATGAACCACAGAAAAATGCTTCAGTCATCTCAGTTAAGGGATGTCGAGCTGGAGGTAAAGCGAAACCAAGTGACGAACTTACAAAGGGAGGTAATTACACTACAGAAGGAAATAGATCGTCTCGCTGGACTAAATAAACAACATCTAGAGAAGGAAAAGACTTTAGCAAACCTCAAGGAGATGGTGGAAGGTTTGAAGTCCAGTCATCGGATTATACAGGAGGAGAAAGACAATTTAAGTCGCAAACTCACGGAACAGGATTCTCGGTCACCGCGACGACAAATATCTAAGAACGGTCGATATACAGGACTGACAACTAACCGTGCAAGACAGCCAACGAGGCGGAAACCGATCAGTAATATTGGAAATTATAGAATGAATCAACCCTAACATAGTGAAAAATTATTAGCAAAAAAAAACTAAAATCATAGATCATATTTAATAAATAGCAATAAGTCAAATCGGTCATTTCAATAACATTTAATTCCCGAAAGCAGTTAGTTGCTGGACAACTACTGATTATCATTTGGATTTACAACTGATACAGAACATATGAACATATGAACATGTTACTTCATGAATTTACGTATAATGACATACAGCAATTTGGAATTTGTTATTAATTGCTGCAGCTAACTGAATAATGGTATAAGTAGAGTTAATAAAACCATATGTGTTATTGTGAAGAACTGTCAAGGTCTTTGGTATACTGTCAAACAACTATGTTTTCATGTGTGATTCAATTTCAAATATAACTGATTTCGCAGGCAATAGGAAATTGCAAAAAATAATTGTCACAAAAAGGTAAAATGTTACAGAAGAGAAGAATTATTTGAAACTAATTGTGAAATAAAATCACTGTGAAAGTCATCAGGACTGAAATCGCGAGCATAAGTCTCAGCAAATGTAATTTGGTCTACAGTATTATACAATCAGGTAGCCAACAGCTGCTACATAAGTTAACATTACTGCCTCAAAATGACTCGCCATTCATGGGCCAATGAATCAAAACAATTGTTATTTATCATCATCTTACAGGTAATACTTGAATCCCACTACATTTCCGACATATTTAAACTCTTTGTTTGTTAAAAATGTTCCTAATTGTGCTAGTGACACTGCCAAATTTCCATTTTGAATTTCCATAAAGAAACTAATTTTGACATGCAGTTAAATTTTGCATATTTTCGCATTTTTCCTATTTTGTTAAAACAATTTAGAATTGGCAAAAAAAAATTGTTGTGCAAATGTTTCAAATGCATGTTAAGTAATATAAGCAGTCTGAATTGTGAAATTGAATTGTCACAAAAGAATAAATTTGATTGTTGGTTTACAGTAGGTATATTTCCAATACAATACATAATACTTTGAATTTAAATGAACGACACAGATCAATCTATGACATGTAGCCATTGAGCTTCCGGGGGTAAACTGATTGCACTTGTTTGTTGCCAAACTACTAGTGAATGTATTGACTTAATGATTTATACAGCTGTACAGTAGTAGATTAAAACACACACTGTGGAAAAGTTTTAAATAGAAATGTGTCTTACTGATTTATAATATGTGGTTTGTTTTATGTAGTGTAGCGAAGAATTTCATTAGTTGTATATTATATTGTTTTGACTTGATTCTCTATAGAGTAATATCATTGTAGTGCTTTCTCATTGAAAACAAATTTGATTTTTATTTAACTTATTCTTTTGACTGTTCTCACAGAATATGCTATTTTATTGTTAAACAAATCGCTTCAAATTCTGAAATACTGTAAATGTGAAATATTTTCTATGTCAATATTTTTGATGAATCAGCTTTCAAACTCTTTGCGATCTGATAATTTTTACAATATATAATGTTACATACTTCTACATTCTAAATTTGCTTTTAATTGTTTTATTGATTCTATGCCCAATCATGAACCTGTTGATATATTTGCATGCAGATATATTAATTAGCAGATATGAAACGGAGGTGAGATCGATGAAAAGTTCCAAGCCGCAAATAATTCCACTTTACAATGGACAATGGACAATTTTAAGAGTCCATTCATTGAGTCTGCATTCAGTTGAGTCAGATACTCTTGTGACTATTGTTTTGTCTTTGAGAGAAATCTCATTAATTTATATTGTAATCTTCATTTCTTTCAAAGATTTTATGTAGTACAGTAATAAATAAAACTCTACATTAAGAAACCTCAATCAAGATCGATTCCCTGTATTTTGTTATATATATATTATTTGGAACTTTTCAAATTTGAAATGGCAATAGTTTGGGTTTTTTTTTTTTGTATCTTGTGAAAATGAACTCTGTTATTTTCGGAGGTTTTGATATCAATGAAGTGCTCTGTATCATTTTTCTTTTTCATCTGGTGACATTTTATTGTTATGAAGTCAATTTGATGGTATTCAAATGTGCCAAAGTAAATAATACAATCAGAATTCAATTCTTACTACAAAGAAAATGTGAAACTGATTTATTTATTTTGTGTGAGTGTGTTATTTTTGCATCTCTACACTTGTTAAATGCTGTAAGCATCACTACATCAATCTCAATCATTTCTTTTAGAATCTTTATTTTTTTAAATAAAACTATTTGTATTGCAGTTATTATGTTTGTTTTTATCTCCTCAAACTTTGAAAATATACCGTAATTTGGGCCAATTCAAAGAGCGCTGATGGGCGCTAGAAATGAAAAAAATATGGGGTGCTTAATTGACCGATCGCCAAGCGTAATATAGCCATGCACGCTTCGTGCTCTCAAATGCATGTGTACCTATTTTCAATGTCGGAATAAACATTGTAGCATACACAATACAAAATACAAAGTCACATGCGTTTTGTTTGACGACTGGTGATTTGTCAATTTTCGTTGGACTAGCCTAGCTTACATGAAAGTATTGCAAAAAGTAATCAAGCAATAAATCAATTTGGAAAAGTATGTAATGTTCAGGAAAATCCCTGGAACCAATTTATGGACAAAATAATATGCTTTACCTAGATGGATTCATATACCCCAAGACTAAAGTTCTAAGGTCAAAGGCCATATAATATAGGTCACAGTGACTTGATTTTGGTGTGTGACACACCATCCAAATTAGGCAGACCTATAAACCAGGTGTGAAGTCTCAATGTCTTATAGTACAGTAGATATAGCTTACACAGAATATTGTGTGGAAGGATGGGCAGACTAACAGACAAACATGTCACAAGACTCACTCCATGAGTAACAACCTCCCCCAAACTCGGGTACTAACAAGCATATTACATACTCCAATAGATATCTAGACATTTAGGTTATTGGTTGTTCAAGATTTGTTTAACCTTTTTTGCCTTGTGACCTTGACTGAAGGTCAAGGTCATTTATTTCAACAAATTTCCCAGAACCAATAAAAGGTGTATACTGACCGCTTCATATGTCTATGGGAGGTACTCAGTATAAAGGATATTGTTGAGAATATATTAATATATACAGAGATAATTGACCGATCGCCAGGTGTAATATAGCCACACCTCGCGCTCACAAACGCATGTGTTTCTATTCAATGTCCAAGCAAACATTGTAGCACACACAATACAAAATACAAAGTCACGTGCGGTTTGATTGACAGCTGGCGATCCGTCAATTTACTAATGTACCAAACACTAAAGCCAGCTGCTTTTTAGGCAGGTGTTGATCCGAACTTTTAACCACCATTATTAAGATTCAAGATAATATCATTATACCATTGTCAATATAGGCTACCTATATCATCTGGGGAATATGAAGCTACTAATTAGCCTATTAATTACCATATTTGACCCCATAAGCACCCACGGCCTTTGAAAAATTGAAAAAAAAAGAAAAGGTGCTTATATAAGACAAAATTATAGTAAACCTGTACACTCCTGGCAATTGAAATTAAGGTGCTTATAGGACATGGGCGCTTATTGGGTCGAATACGATAATATATAATTGACTCATATCTCTGCTTCAATGACATAATTACAAATATTAAATTTAATACCTATTACTCATACTTAATGCATGTAAAAAGTCCAACACCGACTTAAACTTTAGAAATCATTTCCTTCCTTGGTAATGTCTATTACAGAATTATACACAGTCCCATTATAATACGACCCAGTACACTTTAATCTGGTATAATCTCATGTATAAAACTCCGGTAATCAATAGTCGACAAAATAATCCTTAATATGTGGTGCTTTATATATCCCCTGACAAAAAATCTATAGGCTATGACTGCAGATAAAGATATAAATGCAGTAGGTATAGAGGGATTTATATCTGATTGGAGGTGTGTAATTACAGGTATATAGGTATATTGTATGGGTAGTTTACACATTTGACTGGAACCAGATCTGTAACTTACAACACATACATAATGTGAGGCTTTAGTGTGGAGACAATATCCAGTAAAACAATAGGATTTAAACAGTTGTTCATCACTAACAACGGAAATCAGGGGCAGACAACTCTAAATATGCATCAAACCGTATATGTTGATTCCGGTTTATCCCTGTTCAAGGATATACACAGAACCTGAGGCTGCATGCCGAGTTTGAGGTGACTATGACAGCTCACAGTGTTGATTTGTGGGTAAGTGTTTTTACCTTTCAACAAGATTTGTACAGCAACTTTACATGATCCCAAGGTACACTGTACTAAATATAGATCTTGGTAGTCAGCAAAACAGCTTTATAACTTAAAGTGCCTAATATTTTGGATAATTTATTTGAAATACCAAATCAGATAGAATATGTAAATCCACTATTCACCATTGTCCATTCTCCCTTATGATTCATTCATGCAATCAGTTGAGTTTTTGTTCCAAGCTTGGAATCAGATGCTTTCATGTTACACTAAACATCATAAGTCAATTGTTTTCATGTCAAAATATATCTACTGTGCCTATAAACACAATCCCTCTAGTGCATCTTGAGAAAAAGCTGAAATGTTAAAGTTACCAAAAGTTACCAATGGTCCACAACAAAAAATGACGAAATGAGATGTAGGTTCCAAACACTTAAATCAGGTCAAACTAGCTAAAGCCAATGCTAATCAAACTCCCTACGTTTCCATGTTAACTGTAGTTGAAACATTTGATATACATACATTTGTCATATTATAGATATCCATATGTTCCAACAATTGACTAGGTTTTAACAAAATAGATCCAAAAATAATTGTCATTTAACAATAAACCTATATATTGACCCAATTACCATGACAATCAAAATTTGGAAAAAAGAAAACACCGATGTACATCTAGACAATTGGCCCCATTGATCCCGGCCGATCTAGTAGCTTAGAGTGGAGTTGTCCGTATGTTTCTCTACAGATGGACAGACGGACAGACATTCAAGCTAATTCCAGTATATCTCTCGCTGACTTTGTAGTTAAGGAGAAGTAGAGGTTTGAATGAAACATAATCTTACATGACACATGCTGCGGTGCGCGATGAGAGGAAGCATGATGTCAATGACGAGAGGAAGCATGATATCAATAGGTCATGGTCAGATACTTTAAAGCATTAGAATAAAAAAAATATCAATAATACCTTAATTTCACCTATATACAGTAATGTTACTTAGAGCATTCATCAAAGTCATGTCCATGTTTTTGCAAATGAAAAGCCAATCAAATTATCTTTAACTCCTTTATATACATGGGCATTTAATTGCTTGAAAGAGAGATTCCTTTTGAAAGTTAAATGTGATATGTAATATATCCCTACGGTGAGCACAAAAGTTTTAACTTTTTATAGATTGTGTTAAATGTCAGTTAATCAATATAGTCCTTACAGGAAATCTAATCAGGCATGTTAAATGTTATCTACCTACAAATCAATTGCACGGTGCCACTTTAAAATCTGGGACATGTAATGCAAAATCATAAAAAGGTAATAAATCAAACACAGGAACAACGTGCTGATGGGTCTATTATCTCCCCAATTATGGTAAGTATAGAAACATATACAATAACAAACTTGTCATGGATGCAAAGTTGGGTTTTTTTTGTTTGCTTTGTTATCTTTTCAATAATGATTATGTTTCCATTACAGGAATACTGAAAACATGCCAGGAACAACTCAATAGAAATGCTGGAGATGGACATCCTAAACAGAAGCAGACACTGTAAATGGCAATACTTAACTCTTTACAAAAAGTGTGGAAACTGTTATTTTCATTCCTCCTTGGATTACTGAGAAGATATTCTGAAGAAATTCTGAATAACGGATGATTTACCATAACCATATTGAGATTTCCGATTATTGTATCACAATTTGTGGATAAAACTTTATACTGCTTCATATCAAACAAATTCACTGATTTGCTTAGAAGAAACAATACTGAACCCCTTGATTCATTATCAAAAGCTTTAACGAGGAAAAGTGTTATGCCTAAGCTTTACTTCTAAAATATAATAAACGTGTGTTCTAAGAGTAAGAGTCCTCATGCGTCTACTAGACATGGATTCGCGGGAGAAAGTCACGCTACAGAACTGTCGGAACTGTCTGGTGGAAGATCTGGACCCAACCAAGACTTTTCTACATCAGCTACGCTGCTGTAACGTCCTAACAGAGGATCAGGTGGAGAGGGTGGAGGTAGGTAGGGGCAAGGGTCGGGAGAGGCCAGGATGGGGGTGTGGGGGAAAGGAGGGGGGGAGGGCAGAAGAGGTGAGGGTATACGTAGGAAGGGTGGAGGTAGGTTGGGGCAAGGTGGGGAGAGGTCAGGAGGGGGAAGGAGGAGGTCAAAAGGGGTAAGGGTGGGGAGGGTGGAGGAATGTAGGGGCAAGGTGGTAATAAGTTAGGGGTGGGGTGGGGGAGAGGTCAGGAGGGGGAAGGTCAAAAGGGGTGAGGGTGAGGAGGGTGGAGGTAGGTAGGGGGAAGGGTGGGGAGAGGTTAGGAGGAGTGGAGAGATGTTTGGAGGAATTGAGGTGGAGAGAGATCAGGAGGGGTGCTGGTGAAGAGGGTGAATGTAGATAAGGCCAAGGGTGGAGAGAGGACAGGATGGGGGAATGGGGAAAAGCAGGGGGAGAGGCTAGCTTTGGGAGGGGAAAGGCGTGGAGGTGGGGATAGTAAAGGTAGGTAGGGGCAAGGGTGGGAAGAGGCCAGGATGGGTGTGTGGGGGAAAGGAGGGGGAAAGGCTAGCTTAGGGAAGGGAAAGGGGTGGAGGTGGGGATAGTGGAGGTAGGTAGGGGCAAGGGTGGAGAGAGGCCAGGATGGGGGAGTGGGGAAAAGCAGGGGAAGAGGCTAACTTAGAGAGGGGAAAGGGGTGGAGTTGGGGATAGTGGAGGTAGGTAGGGGCAAGGGTGGGGAGAGGCTAGGATGGGGGTGTGGGAGAAAGGAGGGGGAGAGGCTAGCTTAGGTAGGGGAAAGGAGTAAAGGTGGGGATAGTAAAGGTAATGGCAAGGGTGGGGAGAGGCCAGGAGGGGTGGGGAAAAAGTCGGGAAGGTGGGGGTATAGGTAGGAGCAATAGTGGAGAGTTGGGAGGGGATAGAGTCGGGAAGAGGCGGGTAAAGGGCGAAGAAGGGGTTAGGGAAGGGGTGGAGGGATATGGGTAGGAAAGCTTGGACGGGTTGGATGAGGCAAGGAGGGAAGGTGTAGAGAAAAGTGGAAGACAAGACTATAAGATGAAATGGAAAATCCATCAGAGGTTGCTGAGAAAGGATGGAGAGATAGGCAGCAATGAAGAATGAGGCAAGAAGAGGAAGAGAGAGAGAGAAAGGTTAATAACAAAGGGACTCATCTGTGCTGTGAATCAGGTTGAAATTGAGGATCGAGGTAGGTAACGGTAGAGATAGAGAGAGGGTAGGAGATGCTGGGGAAAGCCAGGATGGGAGAGGGGAGATGACAAGTGGGGATGGAAAAGCCAGGATGGGAGAGGAGAGATACAAAGAAGGGTTGGAATAGCAAGGGAGGGAAGAGGGAAAGGAAGAGAAAGCCAACCAAGTATGAAAGAAGGACAGGGTGGATCTGAACAAAAAAATGAATAAAAGGTGTGTAGGGTGAAGTTTAGAGGCAAGGATGTGTAAGGAGCCAAATTTGAGGGTAATTAAGTTGGGATAAGTAGGAGCAGAGGAAGATAAAGAAAGATGGTGTGGGAGAGAAATGATGTGAAGCATATCAAGGTATTGGATTGGGGAAGGCCAGAAAGACAGCGGTAGGGGATATTAGGAAGCTGTCAGCAGCAAGAGGGAAGGGTGGAGGTAAATAGGAGCAGAAGAGGAGGATATTGCATGAGACAAGGAGCGTGACAGCATTAGTTAGTCAGAGAGAATGGCTTTGATTTTGTAACCTGACTAAATTCTACTGAATTCCTGTGATTCCAGAAACAAGTGACACGTCAGGACAAGGTGACGACCCTGATGGAGATTCTGCCCCGCCGCGGACCTCGGGCATTCCGACAGTTTGTTCAGGTTCTACGATGTGACTACCAATGGATCAGTGAAAAGATGGAGACGGAGCTCAACATACAGGATTGTAAGTACCTAATAATGAGCTATAGTAACAGGAATACGCAGGAATACCAGCAATGGGAGCTTTTTGAATGAAAAACGCTACCGAATGAGCCAAAGAAACATGCTCCATCAGCTGAGTGACACAGATCGTATTTAACACTACATACAAACCACACTGACCCACTCCTTTTACACTAGCATTGGCTAGTTCAGGTTCTGTCCTTTCATTTTATATGGCATTGCAACTTGTTTGGAGAATCAAAATGCAACATTTCTTATATTGTGTATATCATGTAATTATCCCTGTATGAAAATGTAATGTAGAAATGAAGATGATGGTGTGCTGTATCGAAATACTTCTATTCTGATCTAAAAGGCAAACATTATACAGATATGGGGATGATGTTCTTAACCCATTATGGGCTAGCTGAAAGGGCATTATTGTCAGCTGGGACACGATTCCATCCCTCGACAATACTATAAATCCGTCTTAACAAGCTAGTCCATAATAGATTTAACAATTAAAGGATTGTTAGATTGCATTTATTGGAGATATAAATGCAATCTGGGAGGCAGATAAATAGAATAGCGCCAGTTAGGGCGCTATGAATATTTCTCTGCCACCAAGATTTTATTTATATTTCCAATAAATGCAATCTAACAATCCTTTAATTGTTATATTTACATTTTACTTTCTAGTTCAAAGTAAAACATAATTTAGATGCGAGTGAACATTTGAATTTCCTCAACAGGCAAGTTCAATGTTATCAAAAATAGTCTCTACAAAAAATTTGAAAAGATGACAAGATTTCAATGTTTTTCAGTTTACTTTCAATTATCCAGACATTAAAAGATTTTTTATGAGTTTTATAACAAAACTGGTTCATTCAACTACAATGTCAATTTTCCCGGGCGGACTAATATGATGTCAATAAACAAGATTCACATCCATTTATGTAGATATTACTACAAAAAGTCTAGGCTGCATTTATTGGCTCATAATGCAGACAAAGATTATCATTAGAGTAATGGAAGTCGCAGTGGCAAAGTGTAAATATAATGAGATACAGAGGTTTTCCTAACAAGTGACTATTGTTTATCATATTTATCAAACTCAAGTTAATTAACTTTCATATTTTGAATCAATAAATAAGAAATCAATTACATTTTAAACCATTAAATGGAAACTTTTTTTTTCTTTTCCACATGCAGATACCCAGAAAATCCGGACAGCGGTTGAGGAGAGGATGAGAGTAAATGGAGAAATTCTCCGTGACAAAGATTACATACTAAAAGTGTTGTCCGAGACTATCATTCCCATAGTGCTTCAGGAAGTATCATTTATTTCTCCCTCCGGGAGCCCCTCAGAGGCCCTGGATCAACCTCTCAAAGTCATCATATCTGAGCATCTGATGCCCCTTCTAAAGGGGCCAAACACGGGGAAACTCAAATTAGATTCACTCCACTATGAAATTCTCTTGACAAAAATTTCAGACTTGCTGGATGACTTAGGAAAACGGTGCTGTAAGTCTCTTGGTTTAGAAAGTGAGGATGATACATACTCGGAACATTCATTACCACAACTCATCGAGAAACGATTCGCAGACATGAAAGTGGAAGTGCTTGCCATGAAAAAGGAAGCAAAGAAAACGAAAAAGATTGAAGAGAAACTGGTCGCAGAAAATGCTAAATTTAAAGTCGAAACAAAGACATTAAAAGACGAAGTTAAGAAATTAAAATCTGATCACCAATCCAGCAAACAGGAATGTAAAAAATTAAAAGATGAGTTAAAGAAATCAAAGACAGAAAGCGAAAAGTTGCGACAGGAAGTTAACAATTTAAAAGAATTGTTGGACAGTAATGGTATAGACTTGAGAATTTCATCAGAATTTTTAGGGACATAAGAAATGTCATTCTCGATTTTTTTTATAAAATATTTTGTACTTAATCATCAAGTGTTTTGTCTTTTTAATACTTCAAATATGCATTTGTTAAAACTATGTTAACTCTTTCTGTACCGCTGTCGAGAGGGTTTTACTCACCTCACGCAATAAATCAAAGTTTTATGATCAGTTTTACAATGCAGTGATATACTTAGTGTTTAAGTATAACACAAGCATTCTGGCTGATAATAAATCTTTATTTCAAACAGTATACCATTCTTCCCAAGAGAGGAATAACGTCAATCAAACAAACTTTATTCTGATCAAAAAAATGTTAGCTTCTGGTATAGATTGCTTTATATCTATACAAACATACATTTTTATTCTTGCAGGTTTAAAATAATCAAAAAAAATGTTTGCACCACGTTTTGAAGTACATTTTTTATATATGCTGCTAAATAATTGACTATTGCTGTTATTTATGAGAATGAAGTAACCGGGTATTGTACAGGTGTATCTACCTACGTCACTGGAAAAACACAGTCCGTTCTAGGTATATCACACCACACTACTCCTTCGTTGGATAACCAAATACAATATGACAGGGCCTTATTTCTGGGGATTAGAAAGTCTTATCCGTAACATAGTGGCCGACATTAACAAAGCCAAAGTAAACCTCACCAGGGTCTGGTCAGGATCGACCATAGAAATCCTAGCTGATCTCAGGTCAAGGAAACATTGAGTATACTTAGAAATGTCTATATGTTAGACACTTCAACCTAGTCTACAGAAGCTTTGAAAATATTTATTTAAAGTTAGTAAATCGCATTAACTTCCTGGTAAAGAAACATATGAAAAGTATTAAATTATGCTACTGACATTGAAAAGTTTTTACACTTGCTCCAGCATCAATGACATTAATGGACACACCTCAATTACTTTAATTTTTGTTTCGTATGAAGCGTTATAAATGTAAAAGTTTCAGTGTTTGTCACCAATATGCAACTTAACCTCATATAGTGGATATTTATAGGTTCGTCAACTCTGTGGTTCCGTCTCGACTTCTACTGGCTAGGTCTACAGGTCAACGGACGACAACACAATTCATAAATTCAACATTTTATTATAGACAATACACAATGGCTAAACATGCAGATGAAATACAGAACATTACACAATATTTACAAAAAACGCATTTCACCAGCGAGACAACATGGCCAAGACAATACAGGCCTAAGCTGAGCAACTACCGCACACTATATTTTAATATTACCGACTCCAATGACCACCCTTCTCCCGACCCTGGGGTTCACTGTATTAACATTTACCACATTTCAAATACTACCTAGCGCTGTCTACATGGAATACAACCACCCAACCCGGAGTAATTTTGAGGACTATGGCCGAAAAATCCTGCATGATATCGGGATAATTACCTTGAAGAGAGAGAGAGAGAGAATGGAGCTGACCGCTACAGAAAAGCTTCCGTTAGATCTCACTATACTAAGCTAAAACACCTGGCTATATACCCAAATTTGAAAATATGCCATGA
>SAYR01039446.1:994207-1005935 GCA_004382745.1 Argopecten irradians irradians
CAGATGAAATACAGAACATTACACAATATTTACAAAAAACGCATTTCACCAGCGAGACAACATGGCCAAGACAATACAGGCCTAAGCTGAGCAACTACCGCACACTATATTTTAATATTACCGACTCCAATGACCACCCTTCTCCCGACCCTGGGGTTCACTGTATTAACATTTACCACATTTTAAATACTGCCTAGCGCTGTCTACATGGAATACAGCCACCCAACCCGGAGTAATTTTGAGGACTATGGCCGAAAAATCCTGCATGATATCGGGATAATTACCTTGAAGAGAGAGAGAGAGAGAGAGAGAATGGAGCTGACCAGCTACAGAAAAGCTTCCGTCAGATCTCACTATACTAAGCTAAAACACCTGGCTATATACCCAAATTTAAAAATATGCCATGAACAGCACGTGCTCAAGCTATACAGGTGAGCAGACTAGGTATCAAAATTTGTAATTATATGTTTTCATATAATTTTGTTTATATGTTGTGTGTATATTCTCTAGTCTATTACATGTACATCTCCCTCATAATATATACTGTTCAGATATAAAAAGAACTGCATATGCAAGCACAGACTGTTTCAGAACTACTGGTGTTTCCCGTAAGGTTTAGATGTGTTCAATATAGATGCTATAGATATACGTATATATATATAGATGACCCTTGCCCTTAGGCATTGATTTCATTAACCGTATCAACCAATCATTTAACGCCTAGCCATACGACGTGACTAAGTGGTCTGGGGGTCAGCTTCAGTTACAGAATTTCTTTGTGAAGAGATTGACGTGCTTTCCGTGTGTTTTAATTTCCTTATTACTTCTTTCAACTACGATCACATAATACTGTGTTCCTAATTGGACTTAACTTCTACAGTGCACCAAGTATGGTTCTAACTTTATGGTTATTTCTTAATACCTTGAGAAACCCACGTTTCTCGTACAATCCCTTGTGTGCGCGATTCATAAACAATGGCTACGCGGGATTAGTATTATAGCCTAAATTTCAACTAAGAAACAACATGCCAAGATCAAATCGTTCCCGTATTGCTTCCGCTACAAGAAGATCAAATTCAAATGGGATAGAAAGTGAAGACCACGTGAATTTACCAGAGCGTGGAAACGTAAACAATGACTCAGAGCCCGATAGACAGGGTAGTTCACACACTCGCCATCATCCATATAGAGACAATGAAAGCACATGGGATATGGACAACCCAGGAAATTGGACCGTTTCGGAGCTTAAGCAGAGACTTCTCGAAGACTGTGGAATAAAAGTTCCCCGGGGAAGTATTTCAAAAGCTACTTTAAAATTGTGGTATATAGAAAACAAAGGAACTACATCTACAGTGTCTGTTAACTCAGCTAGTGCGACACAGGAAATCGAACAAAGCACTGAGCCACAAATCCCTACGCGTGAGAATACCGGAAGTGACGCTACAAATATGGCGACTCTATTATCAACGCTAAACAATGTGACATAGTGTTTTTCATTCTTACAAGACACAGTGAGGCAGCTGACAGCAGAGAAAAACGAGAAACGCCAAAACTTCGGTCTAGGTAATTGGTATTCGTCAAATGGCGCTGAGGCAACTTTTACTACCCGAGAAACTCAGAATTTTCAGAATACTGTCAACAACAGCGCAGGCATTCGTTCCGACTCCATCACCAATGTTGACATTGTATCTCCGTCGCTTCAACGTCAAATTACCGAAGGTAAGGACGTCAATTTATCTTCTTTACTCATACCGAACTACGACTGCCCACAAAATCACACAGTAGTCACGGATAACATTGAATTTAATGTAGTGGGTAAACCCGACCCCAGACTGAATCGTCAGCTGTCAATTCAGGAATTCATCAAGGCGTTCGGAAAATACAAACGCGTGATGTGCAGCACATACCCAGAAAGACAACAGGAGCTAGACGCGTACCAGGACGACATTATAGAAATCTCAAATTTCTACAACTCTAAATTCTATGACTACCATAAAATGTTTAGTGCAAAAGCAGCCGCTATCTTAAGAGAGAAGCATATCAAAGTGGATTGGAGTAAAAGAGACCGGGACCTTCTAGCTCTGGTCAGCGCAGGTGTGGAAGTTAAGGCATGTCAATCGTGCAATATGATAGATCACACAACACAATTTTGCCCTTTGAAAAGTACACAGGAAAGAGTACCACTCACGTCCGATCAATCAGCAGACAAAAATAACATGAAATTAGATAAACAGGGACGACAGAGGAACTTTTTTGAAGGCCGTGAAATATGTAATAACTTCAACGGATCACAGGGTTGTTTCAGGAACCAATGCCCACTTCTCCATTTATGTATTAGATGTAAGAACCAGGGCCACAGTGCAACCCAGTGCCCAAGGAAGAAAACAAACTCTAACAGTAACACTAACTATAACAAAGGGAAACATCACTCCGACAAGTGACTACAAGTGACTGCCTCGGCTGAATGTTCGTCCTCATCGTATTGTTGGAAAGCTACTACGCCAGTAAATATAAGTCAATTAGAATATGAACTTACCTCACATTGTGATAGGAACTTTGTTTCATATCTCTGTAGTGGTTTACGACATGGATTTGACACAAAAATCGCAACCACAGACATACTTCAACATGGCACTATAGAATGTAAAAACAATCTTTCGGCAAGATCCCGACCTGAAAGCGTAGCGCGACTTATCAAAGATGAATGTCAGAAGGGGTTTATGTATGGTCCATTCGATACATTACCATTTAGTGAATATCGCGTGAGCCCTCTCGGCGTTAGTATAGGAAAATATTCGGGGAAAGAACGACTTATACTAGATTTGTCAGCTCCACACAACGACCTAGGTGTTAGTGTTAACGAGACTATTGACAAAGACTCTTGCTCAATGTCCTACGTCAAAGTTGATGACGCTATCCGTGTTATAATCGCAAGTGGCGTAGGAGCTTGGTTGTGTAAATTTGATATTGCAGATGCATTTAAAATTTGTCCTATCAAACCAGCTCAGTGGCCGCTTTTTTGTATA
This sequence comes from Argopecten irradians irradians, assembly GCA_004382745.1. NCBI lineage: Eukaryota > Metazoa > Mollusca > Bivalvia > Pectinida > Pectinidae > Argopecten > Argopecten irradians. The sequence continues at coordinate 997,234 of SAYR01039446.1, forward strand.
AAATGGAACTCGTCTTACTATTTCTACGTGAGAATAACGTTTGGCTGTCGATCTAGCCCGAAGATCTTTGACACTTTATCGCAAGCTATTTGCTACATAGCAGTTCATAACTATAAAGTCAGTCACATCCTACATTTGCTGGATGATTTCTTGACCATAGACAAACCGGACAATATCGGAGAAAGAAACATGGCTATTATGACTACCATTTTCAAAAGACTAAACATTCCTCTATCTGTTAAAAAGACAGTGGGCCCTACAACCTGTCTGGAATACCTAGGTATTATTTTAGACTCGCAGAAAATGGAAGCCCGTTTACCGGCAGATAAAGTACAACGTATCTGTGACTGCATCAAGGATTTGGAGCAAAAAACAGTATGTACTAAAAGGCAGTTACTACAACTCTTAGGTCACCTAAACTTTGCCTCGCGCATCATACTACCTGGTCGGTCTTTCGTGTCTTACTTAATAAATCTGTCCACTACTGCGAAAGACTTACATGACTTCGTCCATCTGAATAAAGAGTGTCGTACCGATCTCACCTTTTGGCTGACTTTTCTCCAACAATGGAATGGTGTAAATATGTTCTATAACCAACACCTTATTGACAGCCCCGAACTCGACCTTTACACAGATGCATCCGCTACCTTAGGATTCGGAGGCTATTACCATGGCAAATGGTTTTCATCCTCCTGGCCATTAGATATCCCGGAAGTTAAAGAAAAGTCTTTATCTATCGCATATAAAGAACTCTATCCGATCGTTGTAGCAGCTATCCTGTGGGGAAATTACTGGGCTAAACAACAGATAGTGTTTTGGTGTGACAACGAAGCCACTGTAGCTATAGTGAATAAAGGACGTTCAAAATGCCTTTATATTATGGAGCTAATGAGGAAATTAACATGGTGCGCCTGTATATATAACTTTAACTTTCGAAGTAAACATGTTCCAGGAAAGTGTAACTCTATTAGTGACTCTCTTTCTCGTTTACAGATTCAACGATTCCGAACATTGGCACCTCAGGCAGACACCACACCACACAGATGCCCACCGTACTCCAAAGTCATCTGGAACTAACCTCTACAGTTCACAATCTGCTGGAAGGGGCCATAACTCCAGGTACACGTACGGCTTACAGTACCGGATATGAACAGTTTGCAAGGTTTATGGCTCTACACAACATCCCACATGACCCTACCACAGGTCTCCCGCCCATCTCCGAAGACATCCTTACCTTCTTTGCAACACATTGTTACAAATTCTTGAAACTACAACATTCAACCATTAAACTCTACCTCTGCGGCATTCGTTTTAAATATCTCAAGCACAACGTTATGTCTCCCTTGGATAGTTTGGAAACGAAACCACTCCCTCGTTTGGCACTAATCCTAAAATCTATCAAACGTCAGCAGGGATCAAACACCATGACGCGCCTGCCAATTACTGGTGACATTCTTCTAAAGATGTGTAAAAAATTAAGATGCGGAATGTTCTCTCCATTCATTGATGCTATGTTAGAATGTGCGTGTACTGTAGCCTTCTTTGGATTTTTACGCTGTGGGGAGTTCACCGTCAAAAGAAGCACAGATTTCGACCCCTCACGGCACTTATGTGTGGGAGATATCAGAATTCATGATAACATGTGTACACTTACGCTCAAGGAATCAAAAACAGACCCCTTCCGTAAAGGTATAACTATACAACTACATCAGATGTCACAAGACCCCTGTCCAGTCAAGATCTTAAAGAAATACCTTGCGTTGAGACAGTTGGCAATCCCAGGTAACACAAATTCGCGACCATTATTCATTTCGGAGAACAATGCTGCTTTAGACAGGACTCAATTTATCCAGTATTGTCGACGAATATTAAACGTTTGTGGTTATGACTCATGCAAGTACAACGGACACTCTTTTCGCATAGGCGCTGCCACTAGCGCTGGAGCAGGGAAAGTAGAGGACCATCTCATCAAGATACTAGGAAGGTGGAGCTCAGACTGTTATTGCCGGTATATCAGAACTAGTAGTGTCAGTATCGCAAGAGCTCAAAGGCAGCTTCTTCATTAGTCAAATCTTGACTGCTCAACACGCCGAACAGACTCGAACATGTAGACTATTGTCGTGTATTTTTATAGCATTTAGTACCAATCATCATGGTGATCATCGCTACTCTCAAATAACGATAACTACATATTATACACAGACAATCAGTAAATGAATATTCCTATCGAGATCCGGCTCTGGTGTTCCCGCAACACCTACTCCAACTCAATTCTTGTATATTAAATATCAATATGTAACTATTTTGCTTGACATTATTATGTACCTTGGGGATCAATTTCAACTGCTTTATTCCCGACAGGAATATCTGCACTGAAATTTACTTTGGGACTCACACTTCAAATTTTTACACCATTTTATTAAGGTTAAAAATCCTTGGGTTTACCAAGGTAATAATATCACTTTAGATAATTGAATTCAGACTATATTATAGTATTTTAAAAAAATAAACTCTACTATCAATCGACCTCTTATACATGGTAACCCAAGATAGTGGTTACGGATGGCACCACATGCACTCTATTGCTAGGCAGAACATCCCTGTTCTCCTACTCTAGGACATCCCTGTCCTAGATAGGGTGCCATCCCCCTTTTTCTGTAGAACATCCCTGTTCTAGTCGATTGATCGCAGAAGGTCTAGATCTGTCCCCTATTTACAGCTATATAAGTTTTATAACATAGACAGACTAGATATACTCTTATTGTGGAAGCAGTTGAGAGATATTCCCAAGGGCCAAAATTATATTGTATTGTTTATAATTTGTATGTATTTGTGTACCTTGTATATGCTTTTCTGCATGTCTATTATATATAGGCATATTGTTTGTCGGATTGTTTCTACTATTACAATAAATGTACATAACTTCATATAAGGGTTGTGTTATCTCTGGAGCAGTCTGCGCTTGTATCTGAATCAAGTATGGCATACTAGTAAACCTCCTATAGATCATATGAAACGAAATACTAAGAGAACACAGAACCGTAAACGGGATTCCCAATCAGGAAAATCCCCATAACAAATGGAGTCTCGATCACAACACATGGTTTGTCACACAGGACATAACAAAGACACGTAAGTATGGATAAACCCAATACTTTTACATAAACAATTAGAAGGATTGTTTGGTTTGGTTAATTAGGCTTAACCTCCGATAAACAGTCAGGGTCACTTAATAATAACAGCCTCCCATGTATGTAAAGTGTTGTGATGTGTGAATGTCTGTATGTTTTTGGAGGCTGTGGTATATTTGTGTTGTGGTGTGTGAATGTCTGTATGTTTTGGGAGGCTGTGGTATATTCATGTTGTGGTGTGTGAATGTCTGTATGTTTTGGGAGGCTGTGGTATAATTTTGTTGTGGTGTGTGAATGTCTGTAGATTTTGGGAGGCTGTGGTATATTTGTGTTGTGGTGTGTGAATGTTTTTATGTTTTGGGAGTCTGTGGTATATTGGTGTTCTGGTTTATGAATGTCTGTATGTTTTTGGGAGGCTGTGGTATATTTGTGTTGTGGTTTGTGAATGTCTATGTTTTTGGGAGGCTGTGGTATATTTGTGTTGTGGTTTGTGAATGTCTATGTTTTGGGAGGCTGTGGTATATTTGTGTTGTGGTTTATAAATGTCTGTGTGTTTTTGGGAGGCTGTGGTATATTTGTGTTGTGGTTTGTGAATGCCTATGTTTTGGGAGGCTGTGGTATATTTGTGTTGTGGTTTGTGAATGTCTATGTTTTAGGAGGCTGTGGTACATTTGTGTTGTGGTTTGTGAATGTCTATGTTTTGGGAGGCTGTGGTATATTTGTGTTGTGTATGTGAATGTCTGTATGTTTTGGGAGGCTGCGGTATATTTGTGTTGTTGGTTTGGTGAAATGCTCTATATTTTAGGAGGCTGTGGTAACATTTGTATTGTGGTGTGTGAATGTCTATGTTTTGGGAGGCTGTGGTTTTTTTGTGTTGTGTGTGACATGTCTGGTAATGTTTTGGGAGGCTTGGTATATTTGTGTTGTGGTTTTTTAATTTTTGGAGGGGTTGGAAGTCTAATGTTGGGAGCCTGTCGTATATTTTGTGTTGTGGTGTCTGAACGTCTAATGTTTTGGGAGGCTGTGGTATATTTGTGTTGTGGTGTCTGAACGTCTAATGTTTTGGGAGGCTGTGGTATATTTGTGTTGTGGTGTCTGAACTTCTAATGTTTTGGGAGGCTGTGGTATATTTGTGTTGTGGTGTCTGAACGTCTAATGTTTTGGGAGGCTGTGGTATCTTTGTGCTGTCTCTCCTTAAATAGCGGAACTCTGTCCTTTCAATCAGTTCTATCTCACTGAAACATCACACCCAGCCCAATTATACTGACAACGGGCAAACCAAAATCAGACTTTAATAAATTAGCAAAGCTAAATCACCAGAATGAAAGCCTTATAGATCTAGAGTAACTTTATCAAATCCTACTTTTTGAATCTCAAACTGAACAGGACCATGGTAAAACAATAACTGTTCAGGTTTTTGTCAATTTAAGGTGACTAGCTTTTTTGCATATTAAAGAGTTACCTCCCTTGTGACCCCAAGGTAAAGTGCTTCCACCCCTCTTTGTTTAAGAGAGTCAATGACAGCAATTATCCATGTATATGCAACACGACAGGGTTACAAATGAGAAGTCACCCTTCCATGAGCTAAATTACGTTTGATAATCACCATTCTATTGTAAAGCCACAAAGGCAGCTACTATTGCTTTACTGGTCTAAATTAAGGTACAGATGAATTGTCCATATCCGTGAATCATTTCAATAATAAAACAGTTAAGCAACACATCTATTACATGATATGATTTTGAGGTCAACATCAGGATTTATTATCACTGGAAAGAAATGATTATTACCTTGTCGAGGTTAAAAGTTCTTTTGATCATTTTTCAATAACAGAATTAAGTTATGAGAATGAAAGAAAATTTACGACTTCCTATATACACATTAAAATAGAACATACATGAGATTATTAATGTTATATCCGGCTCAGAATATAATACTGACCTACAATTACTACCTACAATTAAGGTTTTAACTTTACAATAGAGGATAAGTCAATATCACAATCAGATTATAAATTCTATTATAGAAGATTAGCCAATCCCTTGAAAAAAACAATTCAACATACAACTAAAGAACAATAGAATTAAACAACCAGCAGACAATACATAACCAATTAGTAAACAATAGAATTAATTAACCAGTTAGACAATGCATATTTGGCCTAGAGAATCAAAAAAGATACAAAACCTTAGTGCAGGACCAAAGGTGATGATATTTCAATGACATAAGAACTAAATAGGTAATTCCTTTGGGTATCTATTTAACATAAGCAATTGAAGTTCCTATTTATGATCAACCAGAATCACATTGCTTTATTCTTCATCTACATGTGGCAAATACTTTTATTTTAAATTATAAGCTAATTGATGTTACAGAATACAGAAACCTCTGTAAGGGACCTAGCAATATAACTGGTTTACTAATCAAACTCTCAACCTGTCCGATCCAGCTCTTAAAATGAATTTTTTTCTCTAACTCAGAGGTATACAATTTACCAGAGTTACACAGATTTGCATACCTATATTTATCTTAAGATTTTCAAGTTCAAAGATCAAAGTTAAAATCTTTCTTTAGTGGGTCAGTTTATGCTAATTAAATTTGATATATAATGATTACATGTATGTGATGTGTCCACATTACACCTCCTCTGACAATGACTTAGCAGATTTGTGTCTTTGCTTTGTCATTGTCTATAGAAAACATCTTCCTGATATTCCGCCAAACATTAAGAATTCTGGTATTATCATAATGATATGCACAGGTTAAATATTCTAGTGACATCTTTTTAAGATAGGTAGGAGCTACTGTATCTGGTTTGGTTCAAATCTTGTTTAATTCTACAAAGACTAAATCTAAATTTTAAAGAATCCACTTAATTCAGTCACCCCTGAAATTATATAATGAACTGTTCCAGTTTTCGTTTTGGGAAATTTCAAATGATTCATCGGGAGTGAATAAATTAACAATGGCCTTTGATAAAAACTATTATGTAGGTCTCCCAAGAAATGTATCTGTACTTGCATGTGGTGAAATATAGACAACTGTTCGAGCTCTTGGTGTACTTTTACTGCATAGTAGGCATAATTACTGTCTTCTTGTGATAGCAGGGTTAAAGCATATTTCAACAAGAGATCCCAGAGTGAGATCCCAAATTTGAGAGAGATCCCTTCTGTACTTTCTGAGAAATAGCCATAACAAACTTTAACTATCAAAATCCAAGATGGTGGCCTGACGGCCATCTTGTTAACCGATCAGTCCCAAATTGCAATATGGGCCATAGGGGAATCTACATATGAAATTTGAGAAAAATCTCTTCAGGCCTTTCTGAGAAATAGCAGTAACAAGAAATGTTATCAAATAAAGAAACCATATTTTTATATTTCAGTCTGCATTTAATTCAAGGTCAATGAAAGTGAGGCCTCAAAAAGGGGGAAAGAACATTTAGAGGAATGGAGGTGCTTATTTGCAAATTTAAATACCGTATGCCAGACTGGCCCATTTCTCAGCACAGGCATCCGTTTCTTTATTTTTAACAAACTTATGTCTATAAACCATGTGAATTTCTTAAGAAATAATATACTGATAAATGGAGAAAATCCCAACCAATCATTGCTGTGTTCCTTTTTACATGCATCTAAAAATCTCAGAGATCCATTTTGGGATTTAAAAGTTAAATAGCCCTAAATGATAATGATATATATCATAGCAAATTTGTCAGTTCTAAAATGGTCCCTTTTATTGTAGACCAGATATCTGTGTGACTATAATCTGGATATGATAGGAAGTTCTTGCTGTCAATTACAATTTACTTCAAGCCAAAAAACTTACGGAGAATGGTACCAAAGTTTTTCTCCTTTTAATACTCATATAAAGGACCAAAGTTTTTCTCTGATGGCTTTGTGAAAGTAAACAAAGAACATATGATATATATTCTTTAGGCTGCCTACTAAAAGTTATTGTCTAACACTTACAGCTTTCATAAAGACTTTTAACAAGACAGCCTCTCGAGTGGGGGCTCTTCTATTATACGGGATCATTTTCAGATTCATGATTAAGTTGTAAGAGAGGAGAGTAACTGTCATCATATGACAGTCGTTGACAATTAAGGTGTCGGAGAAACATGTTCACTGTTAATAATGTTAGCACCGACTGTGCCAAAGTCTTAAGTGACTTAACCACTTCTTTAGCTCTCAGATATAGGGTGACATCATATCTATAAATAGATATTTAGACGATAGGTATGCTTGTGCTGTTGTGTACAGGTGTAACCACTCAATATAACAAGTTTTAACCAATCATAAGCGTCTATGGGGATTTTAACTTCTGGATCTCGGAACACACACAGACGGGTGATACAAAATGGTGACTTAACCTGAAGATACCTTAATTAATTTCATCAATAATTAACTTGACAATTAAGGTAAGCTTTTTAGAATTGTATTTTACAGTAATAGTTTAATTTTCACTTCAACATTTTAATTTTCTTTAGCTGTCTGGTAAAGATATATTTTCTATAGTATACTAATGTGTATATATCCATTGACCTACTAATACAAACTGTGTATTGGATTATATCCAATTGTATCATAAGCTAATCATCCTTATAAAAACTTCCCATCAGAATGGAACAGATTTACATTTCAAAAATTGTAGAAAAAAAATATACCTGCATATTAACTCTCACCTTTGGAACAATTCTGCCATTTCATTTTTTTATATCTTATTTGTATTCTTTTTCTATTTATTTATTTATTATTTATTCAATTATTTTTGTTTGTGAGAGGGGGAGGAGGGGGGTGGGGTACGAGGAAGGGGTATTAATTTATTACCTTGCATCATGTATTTTTATTTCATATTCATCCATCAATATCGGTAATTCTATTTCATTTATTACCATTATTTAGTCTATCTATTTTTATTTCATTTTTTGTTGCTTTATCCAGAGTGCAGATCTAAATTGCGTGTTCAATGTAATTATATAAGCTTACTTATCATTTCCATCTTTACAGAAAACATTTACATATGGAAATTTTAGCAAATTAATATTACATCATTATCATATGAAGGTTTATTTTTGAGACTTGTGTAATGAAATAAATCCAAAATTACCATTAAATTCTGATAAATTTGTTGAGTAAAGCATGGCACATTGTCAGGAGGATTTAGGGCTGTAAAAATCAAATAATTTATCATGGGGGCAAAATTAAATTTTACACCCAACAAAGCACAGAGAATAAATGAATTAATTGAATTAAGAATTTGAAATAACCCTTTACAGACTAAACGAAGAAATGATACACATTAACAGTTTATTTTAAAATCTGATAAGGATATTAACATAATTATACGATTTTATTTTGCATGTTGTCAGGAAGTAATCTAAGTAAACATTATTTCTCAATATAAGCACAGGAAATAATTTAAAAGTTTGGAGGTGTGATATGTTATATATCCTTGTGTGTTGCAGATGCAGTTTTATTGTCACAAGTGTATTAACATCAATTTCAGGTTCTATTACATGTAGCTGATGGTTGACATTTCAGGTTCTATTACATGTAGCTGGTGATTGAC
>SAYR01039446.1:1005960-1026426 GCA_004382745.1 Argopecten irradians irradians
CAGGTATATCACCACCACACCTACCTCCTTCGTTGGATAACCAATACAATATTGACAGGGCGTTAGTTTCTGGGGATTAGAAAGTCCTTATCCGTAACATAGTGGCCGACTTAACAGAAGCCAAAAGTAAACCTCACCAGGTCTGGTCGGAGGATCGACCATAGAAAATCCTTAGCTGGATCTCTAGGTCAAGGAACATTGAGTATACTTTAGAAATGTCTATATGTTCGACACTTCAAACCTAGTCTACAGCGCTTTGAAAAATATTTATTAAAATTAGTAAATCGCATTAACTTCCTGGTAAAAAACATATGGAAAAAGTATTAAATTATGCTACTGACATTGAAAAAGTTTTTACACTTGCTCCAGCATCAATGACATTAATGGACACACCTTCAATTACTTTAATTTTTGTTTCGTATGAAGCGTTATAAATGTAAAAGTTTCAGTGTTTGTCACCAATATGCAACTTAACCTCATATAGTGGGATATTTATAGGTTCGTCAACTCTGTGGTTCCGTCTCGACTCTATGGCTAGGGTTCTCAGGTCAACGGACGACAACACAATCATAATTCAACATTTTTATTATAGGACAAACACAATGCTAAAACAATGCAAGATGAAATACCAGAAATTACACAATGATTTTACAAAAAACGCATTTCACCAGCGAGACAAACTGGCCTAGACAAACAGCCGTAAGCTGACAACTACCGCCACCACTAATATTTGAATATTACCGACTCCAATGGACCACCCTTCTCCCGACCCTGGGGTTCACTGTATTAAACATTTTCCACATTTTAAATACTGCCTAGCGCTGTCTACATGGAATACAGCCACCAACCCGGAGTAATTTTTGGAAGGACTATGGCCGAAAAATCCCTGCATGATATCGGGATAATTTACCTTGGAAGAGAAGAGAGAGAGAGAAGAGAGAATGAGCTGACAGCTACAGAAAAGCTTCCGTCAGATCTGCACTATACTAAGCTAAAACACCTGGCTATTACCCAAATTTAAAAAATATTTGCCATGAACACTGTGTCAAGCTATACGGCTGAAAGCAGACTAGGTATCAAAATTTGTAATTATATGTTTTTCATATAAATTTGTTTTATATGTTTGTGTATATTCTCTAGTCTATTACATGTACTCTCCCTCATATATATACTGTTCAGATATAAAAAGGAATGCAATGGCAAGCACAGATCTGTTTCAAGAGACTACTGGTGTTTCCCCGGTAAAGTTTAGATGTGTTCAATATGATGCTATAGATATACGTAATATATATAGATGAACCTTGGCCTTAGGCATTGATTTCATTAACGGTATCAACCAATCATTTAACGCCTAGCATACGACTGACAAGTGGTCCTGGGGTCAGCTTCAGTTACAGAATTTCTTGTGTGAAGAGATTGACGTGCTTTCCTGTGTTTAAATTTCCTTATTATCTTCTTTCAACACATCACATTAATACTGTTTCCTAATTGGGAACGTTTAACTTCTACAGTGCCACGAAGTATGGTTCTAATTTATGGTTATTTCTTAATACCTTGAGAAACCCCACGTTTCTCGTAAACCCAAAAATTTTTTTCCCTGGTGGTTGGCGGCCGATTCATAAACATGGCTACGCGGATTAGTATATAGACCTAAATTTCAACTAAGAAAAACATGCCAAGATCAAATCGTTCCCCTATGCTTCCGCTACAAGAAGATCAAATTCAAATGGGATTAGAAGAGGAAGCACCACGTGAATTTACCAGAGCTGGAAAACGTAAAAACAATGACTCAGAGCCCGATAGACCAGGTAGTTCGACACACTCGACATCATCCATATAGAGACAATGAAAGCACATGGGATATGGCAACCCAGGAAATTGGACCGTGTTCGGAGCTTTAAGCAGAACTTCTCGAAGGGACTGTGGAATAAAAGTTCCCCGGGGAAGTATTTCAAAAGCTACTTTTAAAATTGTGGGTATATAAGAAAACAAAGGAACTACATCTACACAGTTTTGTCTGTTAACGTCAGCTAGTGCGACACAGGAAATCGAACAAAGCACTGAGCCACAAATCCCTACGCGTGAGATAACGGAAGTGGACGCACAAATATGGCGACTCTATTATAACGCTAACAAAATGTGACATAGTGGTTTTCAATCTTACAAGACAACAGTGAGGCAGCTGACAGCAGAGAAAAACGAGAAACGCCAAAACTTCGTCTTAGGTAATGTATTCGTCAAATTTTGGGGGAAAAAGCTGAGCAACTTTACTACCCCGAAAGAATCTCAGAATTTTCAGAACAACAGCGCAGGCACTTCGTTCCGACTCCATCAACCAAGTTGACATGTATCTCCGGTCGCTTCAACGTCAAATTACCGAAGGTAAGCGAGTCAATTATCTTTTTTCACTCATACGAACTACGACTGCACAAATCACCAACAGTAGTCCGGATAACATTTTGAATTTAATGTAGTGGGTAAACCCGACCCCAGACTGAATCGTCAGCTGTCAATTCAGGTAATTCATCAAGCGTTCGCGAAAATACAAACGCGTGATGTGCAGCACATACCAGAAAGACAACAGGAGCAGACGCGTACCAGGACGCATTACTAGAAATCTCAAATTTCTACAACTCTAAATTCTATGACTACCATAAATGGTTTAGTGAAAAGCAGCGCTATCTTAAGAGAGAAGCATATCAAAAGTGGATGGGAGTTAAAAGGAGACCGGACCTTCTAGCTCTGGTCAGCGCAGTGTGGGGAGTTAAGCATGTCAATCTGCAATATGATAGACCCCAACACCAATTTTGCCCGTTGAAAAGACCACAGGAAACGAGTACCCTCTCGTTCCGATCAATCACAGACAAAAATAAATGAAAGTTAGATAAACAGGACGAACAGAGGAATCTTTTTTGAAGGCCGTGAAATATGTAATAACTTCAACGATCACAGGGTTGTTTCGAACCAATGCCCACTTCTCCATTTATGTATTAGACTGTAAGAACCAGAGCCACAGTCAACCGCAGTCGCCCAGGAAGAAAACAAACTCTAACAGTAACACTAATTATAACAAAGGGAAAACATCACCCGACAATGTGACTAACAAGTGGACTGCCTCGGGCTGAATGTTCGCCTCATCGAATTGTTGGAAAGCTACTAGCCAGTAAATATAAGTCAAATAGAAAGTGAACTTACCTCAATTGTGATAGGAACTTTGTTACATATCTCTGTAGTGGTTTACGACATGGACTTTGACACAAAAAATCGCAACCACAGACATACTCCACCATGGCACTATAGAATGTAAAAACATCTTTCGGCCAACAGATCGCGAACCTGAAGCGTAGCGCGACTTATTAAAGATGATGTCAGAAGGGGTTAATGTTATGTCCATTTCGAGTACATACATTTAGTGAAATATCGTGTGAGCCTCTCGCGGTTAGTATAGGAAAATATTCGGGGAAGAAACGACTTATACTAGATTTGTCAGCTCACACCCACGACCTACGGTGTTAGTGTTAACGAGACTATCGACAAAGACTCTTCTAGTCTCAGAGTCTACGCAAAGTGATGACGCTATCCGTGTTATAAATCGCAAGTGCGTAGGAGCTTTGGTTGTGTAAAATTTGATATTGCAGATCTTTAAAATTTGTCCTATCATACCAAAGCTCAAGTGGCGCTCTTTGTATAATGGAACTCGTCTTACTATTTCTACGTGGAGAATAAGTTTGGCTTCGATCTAGCCCGAAGACTTTGACACTTTATCGCAAGCTATTTGCTACATAGCAGTCATAACAATAAGTCAGTCACATCCACAATTTGCTAGATGACTTTTTGACCATAGACAAAACCGGACAATATCGGACAAAGAAACATGGCTATTTATGAACTAATATTTCAAAAGAACTAAACATTCCTCTATCTGTTAAAAAAAAGCCAGTGGGGCCCTACAACCTGTCCTGGAAAAAACTAGTTATTATTTTAGACTCGGCAGAAAATGGAAGCCCGTTACCGGGCAGATAAAAGTACAACGTAATCTGTGACTGCAATCAAGGATTTGGAGCAAAAAACAGTATGTTACTAAAAGGCAGTTACTACAACTCTCTTAGGTCCTAAACTTTTGGCCTCGGCATCATTACTACCTGGTCGGTCTTTCGTGTCTTACTTAATAATCTGTCCACTTAGCTGGCGAAAGACTTACATACTTCGTCCATCTGAATAAAGAGGTGTGTAACCAAATCTCACCTTTTTGGCTGACTTTCTCCAACACTGGAATGTGTAATATGTTCTATAACCAACACCTTATGACAGCCCCGCACTCGACCTTTACACAGATGCATCTGCCTACTTAGGATTCGGAGGCTATTACCATGGCAAATGGTTTTCATCCTCCTGGCATTGATGATCCCGGAAGTTTAAAGAAAAAGTCTTTATCTATCGCATATAAAGAACTCTATCCGATCTTGTACGCACTATCCTGTGGGGAAATTACTGGGCTAACAACTAGATAGTGTTTTGGTGTGAACAACGAAGCCCCTGTCAGCTATAGTGAATAAAGGACCGTTCAAAATGCCTTTATATTATGAGCTATGAGGAATTAACATGGTGGCCGCTGTATATATAACTTTAACTTCGAAGTAAACAATGTTCCAGGAAAGTGTAACTCTATTAGTGACTCTCTTTCCCTCGTTGTAACAGATTTCAACGATTCCGAACATTGGCACCTTTCAGGCAGACAACCACAACCACGACAGATGCCCACCGTACTTCCCAAAGTCATCTGGAAACTAACCTCCACAGTTCACAATCGTGCGCAGGGGCCATTATATAATCCAGGTACACGTACGGCTTACAGTACCCGGATATGACAGTTTTGCAAAGGTTCATGGCTTCTAAACACAACAGTCCCACAAGACCTTACACAGGTCTCCGCCATCTCCGAAGCATCCTTACCGTTCTTTGCAACAAGCATTGTTACAAAATTCTTGAAACTCCAACACTCAACCAATTAAAACTTCTACCTCTGCGGCATTTCGTTTTAAATAATCTCAAGCACAACGTTATGTCCCCCTTGGATAGTTGGAACAACGAAACCTCCCCTCGTTTGCCACAATCCTAAAAATCTATCAAACGTCAGCAGGGATCAAACACCAAGGGGGTGACGCGCCTGCCAATTTACTGGTTGACCATTCTTCTAAAGATGTGTATAAAAGTTAGGGTGCGGAATGTTTCTCTCCATCATTGATGCCTATGTTAGAATGTGCGGTACTGTAGACTTCCTTTGGATTTTTTACGCTGTGGGAGTTCACCGTCAAAAGAACACAGATTTGCGACCCCTCACGGCACTTTATGTGTTGGGAGATATCAGAATTCATTGAAACTGTGTACACTTTCGCTCAAGGAATCAAAACAGACCCCTTCGTAAAGGTAATAACTATACAACTACATCAGATGTCAAAGACCCCTTGTCCAAGTCAAGATCTTAAAAGAAATACCTTGCGTTTGAGACAGTTGCAATCCCAGGTAACCAAAATTCGGACCATTATTCCATCTTCGGAGAACAATGCTGCTTTAGACAGGACTCAATCTTATCCCAGTATTGTCGACGAATATTAAAACGTTTGTGGTTATGACTCATGCAGTACAACGGACCTCTTTTCGATGGCCGCTGGCTACTAAGCGCTGGAGCAGGGAAAGTAGGGACATCTCATCAAGATATAGGAAGGTGGAGTCAGACTGTGTATTGCCGGTATATCAGAACTAGTAGGTGTCAGTATCGCAAGAGCTCAAAAGGCAGCTTCTTCATTTAGTCAAATCTTGGACTGCTCACACGCCGAACAGACTCGAACATGTAGACTATTTGTCGTGTATTTTTATAGCATTAGTACCATCATCATGGTGATCATCGCTACTCTCAAATAACGATAATCATATTATACACAGACAATCAGTAAATGGAATATCCTATCGAGATCCGGCTCTGGTGTTCCCGCAACACCTACTCCAAACTCAATTCTTGTATATTAAATATACAATATGCTAAACTATTTTGCTTGACATTATTGATGTCTTGGGCATCAATTTCAACTGCTTTTATTTCCCGACAGGAAATCTGCACTGAAATTTACTTTGGGACTCACACTTCAAATTTTACACCATTTTTATTAAGTTAAAAATTCTTGGGTTTACCAGGAATTAATATCCATCTTTAATAATTGAATTCAGACTATATTATAGTATTTTAAAAAAATAAACTCTACTATCAATCGACCTCTTTATAACCAGGGTAACCCAAGATAGTGGTTACGGATGGACACATGCACTCTATTGCTAGCAGAACATCCTGTTCTCCTACTCTGGACATCCCTGTCCTAGATAGGGTGCCATCCCCTTTTTCTGTAGAACATCCCTGTTTTAGTCGATTGATCGCAGCAAGGTCTAGATCTTGTCCTATTTACATAGCTCAGTATAAGTTTTATAACATAGACAGACTAGATATTACTCTTTATTGTGGGAGCAGTTGAGAGATATTCCCAAGGGCCAGAAATTATATTGTATTGTTTATAATTTGTATGTTATTTGTGTACCTTGGTATATGCTTTTCTGCATGTCTTATTATATATAGGCATATTGTTTTGTCGGATGTTTTTCTACTATTTACAATAAATGGTACATACTTCATATAAGGGTGTGTTATCTCTGGAGCCAGTCTGCCGCTTGTATCGAATCAAGTATGGCATACTAGTAAACCCCTAATAGATCATATGAAACGAAATACTAAGAGAACACAGAACCGGAAACGGGGATTCCCAATCAGGAAAATCCCATAACAAATGGAGTCTCGATCACAACACATGGGTTTTGTCCACGCAGACATACAAAAACACGTAAGGTATGGATAAAACCATTCTTTACATAAACAATTAGAAGGGATTGGTTTTGGTTTGGTAAATTAGGCTTAACCTCCGATAAACAGTTCAGGGTACTAATAATAAACAGCCTCCAATTATGACGTCTGTATGTGTAATGTCTGTATTTTAGTATGGTTGTGGTGTGTGAATGATGCTCGTAACTGTTGGAGCTTTGTATATCAGTGCTGTGATATGTCTAACTCTGTATGTTTTTGGAGAGGCTCTGCCAAATAGTATAATTGTCAGTTTGGGGGGTGTTGACAAAATGTCTGTAGAAATTTCTGGTCTGTTCCTCCAAAAGGGTATATTCGTGTTGTGGTGTGTGGAATTGTTTTTAATGTTCATGAGACGCACCGGAGTTAATCTGGGTAATTGTTCGGTTATAATTCTGTGTTTTGGGCTGTGGTATCCAATGGTGGTTTTACATGCTTTGAGGTGTGGTAATGTTTGTGTAAGTCTAGTTTGAGCGTCGTATATTTGGTTGTTTATAGCAACCGAAATGGGGGTTTGGAGACGCTCATCGAGTGTTTGTTGATGCTAGTGAGGCTTTATTTTTTGTTTTGGTGCTATGTTTTGGAACTTATATTGTGGTGTGATGTCTAGTACTGATTTTGTGGTGTGATCCTGAATCCAATCCGTCCATGTTTGGGAGGTCTCATTATTGTTTTGGTTTACGAACCCATGCTATAGTTGGATTCACAGCCGCAAAACACAGGATCAACCAACCTTACACTGTTGGTAACACTTTGTGTCTATGCTCTTGATGATCAAGACCACATCACATCAATTTGTGAATGTCTATGTGGAGTTTTGTGACATGTCTTCTTATGTTTTAGGCCTCCAACCAACGTACATTTGGGGTTTTTTGGGGTTTGAAGTCAAAGCTCGCAAGAATTTGAGCTCGTATATATTGTGTTGTAGGAGGGTTATGCTCCAAAGTAGACTCTTAATGTTTCTGTGAGGCCACATGGACACTACTGAATATATATTGCATGTTAACGTCTCCAGTTGGGAGGCGTATAATTGTGTGAGCATACAAACCACCACGACTCATGTATCACGCTCAAAACCTATATAGTTTTGAGCCGTGATCCAAAATATTTACCACGGCTATACATGTTTGGTGTCTGAATTTATTTGGAGCTTGAACCACGATAACTACTTCCTGGTTGCTAGAACGTCTATGTCCTGGAAGACCGCTGTGGTATATTTGTTATTGTGTTAAGTGTCTGATCAATGTTTTGGAGGCTGTTGGTATATTTGTTGTATGTGGTGTGTGAACTTCTAAATGTTTTGGGCGGCTGTGGTATATTTGTATTGTGGTGTTCTGAACTTCTAATGTTTTGGGAGGACTTGTGGTATATTTGTGTTGTGGTTTGAACCGTCTATGTTTTGCGGAGGCCTGTGTATATGGTTGTTTCGTGATGCTAGTCCTTTAATGGAGGACCTGTCGTTATCATTGGTAGTATCTACTGCATAAACAGCCATTATAACTGACACGGCAAAAAAGACTTGTACATATTAGGTCAAACTAACCCATGTTGGAAATGAAGCTATAGTTTGGACGGTCTTTTTATCATCCTACTTTGTGTGATTATGTGAATGTCGGGAAGACCTGAACGGCCTGGTAATAACGTTTAGTGTTTTGTTCTAGTCGATTAGTCGTTTAATTGGGTGCCTGAACGTCTTATTTTTGGCGTAATTTAGTACCTTGTCAGGGTTGAACTGTCCCCTCTAGTGTTTTAGGGAGGCTAGTGGCGTATATCTGTGTATGACATGAGTGTCTGAGAAGTCTACTCAGTTGAGGCGTGGTATATTTGTTTGTGCTTACACACTTTAATGTTTTGAAGAAAGGCAGCTACGTTATTCGTGTTGTGGTCTAATTAGTCAATTGAACTTGTCCTAGTTGGGGCTGTGGTATATTTCATGGTGTCTACTTCATAATAATTGGACGTTATTTTATGTGTCACACATCTCTATTACATGATTGAGCGTGGATATTTTGAATTGGTGTCCAACATCAATTTATTACTAAATGTATTCTGGGCTGGGATTGTGTGCTGACGTCTAATGGTAGCGTGTTCTGTGCCTCTGTAATGGGATCTTCCTTAATTCTATTCACTAAACATCACACCAGCCAATATACTAAAACAATCAGACTTAATATTGACTATCCGAAGAACCTTATAGACTAGAGATACAATACTTGAATCTTACTGAAAGCTGTAAACTACTTCATTGTCATTAATCTAGCTTTTCAAAAACTCTTACCCCGAAACACCTTTTTAAGAGAAGCATATCCATCTTATTGCATGAAGGTTCATAAGAGTACCATGCTTACGTGATAATCACCACTATGAACCCAAGCGCTCATGGCGGACGTAAATTAAGTACGTGATTGTATCCTTGACATCAATATACTTAAACACAATCATACAGTGATTGAGTCCACAATATATTGGAAAAATGATTACGTACGTTTAATCTGACTTTGTAACAAACTTAGAGAGAATAAAGAATTTACATCATATAACACAATAGAACATACGTATTATTATGGAATATTACCTACAATTACTACTTAATTAGTTAAATAGAGATAAGTTCCAAATCAGATTAAAATCTATGAAAAAGAACCACCTGAAAAACTCAACATACAACTTAAGAACAATAGAATTAAACAACCAGCAGACAATACATAACCAATAGTAAACAATAGAATTAATTAACCAGTTTAGACATGCATATTTGGCCTAGAGAATCAAAAAAAGATTACAAAACCTTAGTGGCAGACAAAGGTTATGAATATTTCAATGACATAAGAACTAAATAGTATTCCTTTGGTATCTATTAACATAAGCAATTGAAGTTCTATTTATGATCAACCAGAATCACATTGCTTTATTCTTCATCTACATGTGGCAAATACTTTTAATTTTAAATTATAAGCTAATTGATGTTATCAGAATACAGAAACCTCTGTTAAGGGACTAGCAATATAATGGTTTACTAATCAAACTCTCAACCTGTCCGATCAGCTCTTAAAATGAATTTTTTTCTCTAACTCCAGAGGTATAACAATTACCAGAGTTACACAGATCTTGCATACCTATATTTATCTTAAGATTTTCAAGTTCAAAGATCAAAGTTAAAATCTTTCTTTAGTGGGTCAGTTTATGCTAATTAAATTTGATATATAATGATTACATGTATGTGATGTTGTCCACATTACACACTCCCTCTGAAATGACTTTAGGCAGATTTGTGTCTTTGCTTTGTCATTGTCTATAGAAAACATCTTCCCTGATATTCCGCCAAACATTAAGAATTCTGGTATTATCATAATGATATGCCACAGGTTAATATTTCTAGTGACATCTTTTTAAGATAGGTAGGAGCTACTGTATCTGGTTTGGTTCAAATCTTGTTTAATTCTACAAAGACAAATCTAAATTTTAAAGAATCCACTTAATTCAGTCACCCCTGAAATATATAATGAACTGTTCCAGTTTTCGGTTTTGGGAAATTGCAAATGATTCATCGGGAGTGAATAAATTAACAATGGCCTTTGATAAAACTATTATGTAGGTCCCAAGAAATGTATCTGTACTTGAATGTGGTGAAATTATAGACAACTGTTCGAGCTCTTGGTGTACTTTTTACTGCATAGTAGGCATAATTACTGTCTTCTTGTGGATAGCAGGGTTAAAGCATATTTCAACAAGAGATCCCAGAGTGAGATCCAAATTTGAGAGAGATCCCTTCTGTACTTTCTGAGAAATAGCCATAACAAAACTTTAACTATCAAAATCCAAGATGGTGGCCTGACGGCCATTCTTGTTAACCGATCAGTCCCAAATTGCAATATGGGCCATAGGGGAATCTACATATGAAATTGAGAAAAATCTCTTCAGGCCTTTCTGAGAAAATAGCAGTAACAAAGAAATGTTATCAAAATAAAGAAACCATTATTTTATATTTCCAGTCTGCATTTAATTCAAGGTCAATGAAAGTGAGGCCTCAAAAAGGGGGAAAGAACATTTAGAGGAATGGAGGTGCTTATTTGCAAATTTAAATACCGTATTGCCAGACTGGCCCATTTCTCAGCACAGCATCCGTTTCTTTATTTTTAACAAACTTATGTCTATAAACCATGTGAATTTCTTAAGAAATAATATAGCTGATAAATGGAGAAAATCCCAACCAATCATTGCTGTGTTTCCTTTTTACATGCATCTAAAAATCTCAGAGATCCATTTTGGGATTTAAAAGTTAAATAGCCCTAAATGATAATGATATATATCATAGCAAATTTGTCAGTTCTAAAATGGTCCCTTTTATTGTAGACCAGATATCTGTGTGACTATAATCTGGATATGATAGGAAGTTCTTGCTGTCAATTACAATTTACTTCAAGCCAAAAAACTTACGGAGAATGGTACCAAAGTTTTTCTCCTTTTAATACTCATATAAAGGACCAAAGTTTTCCTGATGGCTTTGTGAAAGTAAACAAAGAACATGTAATATATATTCTTTAGGCTGCCAACTAAAAGTTATTGTCTAACACTTACAGCTTTCATAAAGACTTTTAACAAGACAGCCTCTCTAGTGGGAGCTCTTCTATTATACGGGATCATTTTCAGATTCATGATTAAGTTGTAAGTGAGGATCGTAACTGTCATCATATGACAGTCGTTGACAATTAAGGTGTCGGAGAAACATGTTCACTGTTAATAATGTTAGCACCGACAGTGCCAAAGTCTTAAGTGACTTAACCACTTCTTTAGCTCTCAGATATAGGGTGACATCATATCTATAAATAGATATTTAGACGACAGGTATGCTTGTGCTGTTGTGTACAGGTGTAACCACTCAATATAACAAGTTTTAACCAATCATAAGCGTCTATGGGGATTTTAACTTCTGGATCTCGGAACACACACAGACGGGTGATACAAAATGGTGACTTAACCTGAAGATACCTTAATTAATTTCATCAATAATTAACTTGACAATTAAGGTAAGATTTTTAAAATTGTATTTCAAATTAATAGTTAAACACTTCAACATTTTAATTTTCTTTAGCTGTCTGGTAAAGATAAATTTTCTATAGTATACTAATGTGTATATATCCATTGACCTACTAATACAAACTGTGTATTGGATTATATCCAATTGTATCATAAGCTAATCATCCTTATAAAAACTTCCCATCAGAATGGAACAGATTTACATTTCAAAAAAATTGTAGAAAAAAATATACCTGCATATTAACTCTCACCTTTGAACAATTCTGCCATTTCATTTTTTTATATCTTATTTGTATTTCTTTTTTCTATTTATTTTTATTATTTATTCAATTATTTTTGTTTGTGAGAGGGGGAGGAGGGGGGTGGGGTACGAGGAAGGGGTATTAATTTATTACCTTGCATCATGTATTTTTATTTCATATTCATCCATCAATATCGGTAATTCTATTTATTTATTACCATTATTTAATCTATCTATTTTTATTTCATTTTTTGTTGCTTTATCCAGAGTGCAGATCTAAATTGCGTGTTCAATGTAATTATATAAGCTTAATTATTCATTTCCATCTTTAACAGCAACATTTACATATGGAAATTTTAGCAAATTAATATTAAATCATTATCATATGAAGGTTTATTTTTGAGACTTGTGTAATGAAATAAATCCAAAATTACCATTAAAGATGCTCCACCGCCGACAGAGCATAAATGATATTCATCCTTTGAACAAAAATTGGTGGTTAATCGTGTATAATATGCCTAATTAACACAAAAAACTATCATAAAATAATTTGTTTTGCCTTTGGTCATGCGCATCATTACTCCATTCTATATAAGATATAGTGTCATGGAATTTTTTTTTCGGATGCAATTAATTTATTTTTCATATTTTTAACTTGAAGTAAAATTAGAAGCTCA
Source organism: Argopecten irradians irradians (assembly GCA_004382745.1). Taxonomy (NCBI): domain Eukaryota; kingdom Metazoa; phylum Mollusca; class Bivalvia; order Pectinida; family Pectinidae; genus Argopecten; species Argopecten irradians. The sequence goes on from SAYR01039446.1 coordinate 1,018,820, forward strand.
AACTTTTCAATGTGGTAATGGTTGTAAAGTAAGTAACTTTTTTAACTGAAGAAAAATACAAAATCGTCTGCTCTTGTTTTTGATGGTGTAAAAATGCCATTTGTCAGCGATGGAGCATCTTTAAATTCTGATAAATTTGTTGAGTAAAGCATGGCACATTGTCAGGAGGATTTAGGGCTGCAAAAATCAAATAATTTATCATGGGGGCAAAATTAAATTTTACACCCAACAAGCACAGAGAATAAATGAATTAATTGAATTAAGAATTTGAAATAACCCTTTACAGACTAAACGAAGAAATGATACACATTAACAGTTTATTTTAAAATCTGATAAGGATATTAACATAATGATACGATTTTATTTTGCATGTTGTCCGGAAGTAATCTAAGTAAACATCATTTCTCAATATAAGCACATGAAATAATTTAAAAGTTTGGAGGTGTGATATTTTATATATCCTTGTGTGTTGCAGATGCATTTCTATTGTCACAAGTGTATTAACATCAATTCCAGGTTCTATTACATGTAGCTGGTGGTTGACATAACACTACTAGTGACTGAATTAATAGGTTCTTAATCATGGTACAAGATGTGGGACTTATCTTATTTCATTGCAATGCGATTATATTAGCAAATGGAAATTCTAATTGCTTATTATGACTGATTCTAAAAATAGAAACATTGGATATGAGGTCAATATTTCTAAATACTAACTTTCTTATGACAGTTGTCTATATATTCCAATAAGAACTGGACATTTTTAGATATTAAATAATGGATATGAGGTCAATATTTCAAAATATTAACATTTTTATGACAGTTTTCTATATATTTCAATAAGAACTGGGCATTTTTAGATATTAGATAACGGATATGAGGTCAATATTTCAAAATATTAACCTTCTTATGACAATTGTCTATATATATACCAATAAGAACTGGGCATTTTTAGATATCAAATAATGGATATGAGGTCAATATTTCAAAATATAAACCTTCTTTTGACAATTGTCTATATAAACCAATAAGAACTTTTTAAGATATCAAGGAAACACTTACATGTGATTTGATATCTGTTGCAGCACCATGAATGAGGCAGAGAGATTTGCGATCAATAAGCTCCTAAAAGATCTGGAGCGTAGCTTATCATTGACACAGTCCTTCTTGAGACAGTTCATCGACAAAAACATACTGAAACTGGAGGACAAGAATAATATCATGGTAAGTAAAGAGTATTTGTATACAACAGATTTATCTGCCCTTGATTGTGATGTCATGTGTTTCCAATCGTATAACGTCAGGAGTTTTCGTGAACAAGAAAACGTGATCACACATTCCCCAGACTCCCACTGCTGAACGAGACCAAATTATGGGAGTCTGGTCAGGTTCGTGTTAGAATTTTGCACGCTGAAATGGTAAACAAACATGGACTTCACAAAGAGCAGAATACATCTGAATTTTCGATAAGCCATAATTTGAAACTGCACAAAACTGATATACAAATCGGCACAGACTCTTCTTCAGAGTGTGAAGATTCAAGGTGAAGATTCTTTGTTTCACATTCCCATTGCCTCTAAATACTAAACTTATCCAGCTTAAAGAAATGAGACGTCAATAACTTGAGGATTCATTATGTGAGGGAACCTTTGTGATCAACTTAAACATTTGTATTCCCGTGTATCAATATTATGATATCATTTTTAAAACTTATTTTCTCTCACTTTCAGAAACAGAACAAGCAGTATGACCAGATCAGAAAATTCCTGATGTATATTCAGAAAGTCCCTGGAGCATTTCTCTTCCTTGTGGAAGTTTTGAAAAAAGACAGAAGTTGTCGCTACATCGCTTGTCAACTTGTAGATATCAAGAAAAAGCGTGAACGCTACTTGTGTGATCAGAGGCAGAAGAAACAGGAGAGACAACACATGAAGGCCCAGGACACACTATCGCATCAAATTAGTGGTCGCTTAGCGATGGTTGTCAATGGCGCCAAAATCCCAGGCATTGAGGTGCTTCCTTTTGAAGTCCAAGTAAATGAACATGGAAAGTTGATAGACAAACTAGAAACAGTTAAAAAGGAGCTAGACTACCAGGAAGGTCCAAAGGAGCACCTTTCTCTTCCTCAGTTGATAGAGAGAAAATCCCGTCGACTTGAGAAACGTGCCAATGAAGAGGCACAGCGAGCGTCAAAGGCTCAGAAAGAAGCAAAGGAATACAAGTGTAAATATGAGGAGTTGAAATACGAGTGCGAGAAACAGAAGATTGAACTCGCAAAAGAAAAAGAAAATATGAAAGTCTGGCAACAGCGAAGTCGCGAGGAAGCTAAAATTGAGAGTGATAATAGAGTCCAGAAAATCAAAGAAGAGAACATCAAAAAACAGAAAAAGGAAAAGGAACAATGGGAGGAGATGAGATGCAAAGAAAAAATGAAAACAAACATCGAGCTACATGAGTTAAAAAAGAAATACGAAAACCTGAAGAAGTTTTGCACTTGTCGAGTGCCAAAGCGTGACTTTGGAGCCCAAATATCAGTTGACTTTGATGATGACACAGACTTTAATGTTTACAATCATCCATTCGACCTTGATCATGTCCATAGTCCAAGAGACATTGACAGAGACGGCTGCGGATTCAGTCAACCCCAGCCCCACAACCAGCAGGACTACGTCGTGGAGGAGGAGCGTTCTCTGTCTGAGAGTTCTTCACATTCTACTAATCAGTCAACCATATCCAATATGAATCTGCAAGACAACCATGGTGATAAGCCGACTTACGTCATCGTCTCCAAAGTTAAAACTTTAAATGTTATACAGGGTTGAATCTCCCTAGGTTCTAACTGACGGATATGCAGCAATTTACCTGCAAGTTAAGGATCAACTCAATATTTTCACAATTCAGAGCTTGATTTTGACCTTCAGACACCGGGTAAATGACTCCTCAAGGTCTTGCCAACAGATTTGCCAACCCTTGTCAACATATGTGATCAACACAACTTGGTATCTTCCACTGTTACATCCAAATGGATTAAGATTCAGGAATACAGTACCCTTACCATGTGTGTATCAATTGTGGATTATCTCATGTGATATGGTGTTAGCATGATCATTCATTAGGATGTCAAGGTCAAGATTTGCAATTTTGAGTTTGATCGTCAAGTTAAGATTTGTAATTTTGAGTTTGATCCTCAAGTTAAGATTTGCAATTTTGAGTTTAATCATCAAGTTAAATATTTGTAATTTTGAGTTTGATCGTCAAGTTAAGATTTGCAATTTTGAGTTTGATCGTCAAGTTAAGATTTGCAATTTTGAGTTTAATCTTCAAGGTCAAGATTTGTAATTTTTAGTTTAATCATCAAGTTAAATATTTGTACTTTTGAGTTTTATTATTCATTTGTATGTCAAGGTCAAGATTTGTAATTTTGAGATTGATCATTCATTTGTACATCAAGGTCAAGATTTGTGATTTTGAGTTTATATAATCATTCATTTGTATGTCAAGATTTGTAATTTTGAGTTTAATCGTCAAGGTCAAGATTTGTAATTTTGAGTTTTATCATTCATTTGTATGTCAAGGCTAAGATTTGTAATTTTGAGTTTAATACTTGATTTGTATGTCAAGGTTAAGATTTGTGATTTTGGGATTAATCGTTCATGTGTATATCAAGATTTGTAAATTTGAGTTTAATCCATCAATTGTATGTCAAGGTTACATATTTGTAATTTTGAGTTTAATTATTCATTTGTACGTTAAGGTGAAGATTTGTGCAAGACCATGGCCTTAATCATTTAGTTTGAATGTTGTGTTGTACAGTATTCCTCAAAAACTACAAATAATTTCATCAGTTCCTATGAAATTAGCATGTGAAATTCAAACATATCTTATTCATATTAAAACTTGCTTTTTCAGACTATAATTTCCCGACAATGGCAATATTATTATTAATTCTACACAAAAATAACTTCAATATTGAAAATGGTTTTGTTTTGAATTTGCAAATAACATGACGTTATTATTTATATCATCATTATATTTCTCCATTGTAATTATCTCACTCGCTTGAATAGAGTTTTTTAATGTTGATGCAGTTATTATTGATGCCTATTTTATTTGTTACTGTATCGCTGCAATTAGCACCCACCCAGGGTGCTTAAAAATTTGTAACAAGGGAGTTGAAAGGGGGAAGGGGGGGTGTTGCTTATTAGTGAGCCGTGTAAGTTGTAGACGAAAAAATATTAGTCATATTTTAAGTTTATCTGTATTTATGTCACATCAATCTGTTACAGTAAATATGCCTTGCTACCTGTCAGACACATTATTACATGTTATTGTAATATATGGGATACAATGCTGATGTTATAGGCACCACATGTTGTAAACCATCGTATGAGGATGGTTATACCGAACTTCAACGCCTTCTCCAGAAGAGGGGAGGAGCTCGGGCGCTTACTGAGGGGGAGGGGTGATAATTACGGCGAATATGGTATTTTATGATGCTTTCTGATGTTGTATATTTAATGTTACTTCCCCTTTTGCCTTTCTAAATCAAAATGTACTGACTGTGCCAAATATGTTTGATATATACCTGCAGTAATTGTGTTTTTGAGACAGTTATCTACTCTTGCTTGGGATTAGTCACCTGGTATTGATTATAGTTTTGCCATTCATTTTTTCATCGAAAACGTCTTTGTTAATCAGTGAGAAAATCAATAAATTTTCAACACAAAATTTCATCTCGACCTGAAAGAACTAATTTCCATATTTCATCAGCATACATGTATTTTAATACCATTTCGTTCAGCTGTTACGTCAACCAATCTATGTCTTAACTTACATCATTGACTTGTTTAAAAGCAAGTTTTGTTAATTTATAATATTAATTTATTCATTGCCTTCTTTGTTGCTTTAATTTATTCTGTTAAAAAATCCTGATTGTTGAATTACCATTATTGGTTGTTGTTGTTTTTTTTACTTTCTTGTTTTCTGTTTTTCCTCAAAAGAGGTCATTTTATGAAATAACCATTTTTATTTGGCATATTATTGCAATTTTCACCTAATTCTTAAAGTATATATTTCATTAAGACTCGATCTGTTCACAAAACAAATATTTCATTTTTTCAGAGAATAACCATTAGCCTGGTGCTCTCAAACTTATATGTACCTATATTCAATGTCATAGCTACAACATGCAAAGTCATATGCAGTACCTAAACAATTTGTTAACAAATGTATGATTTAATTTAAAAAAAAAAAAAAAAAAAAAGTTGATAATTTTGTTTCCAATGATGCAATTTACAAAAAAGTTGCTCCTGTTTTATTTTCATGCGAACACATTATCTTTTATTATTTTCAAATAAGAAACTAATGAAGAAACTTTACAAGAAAGAAATGTATCATATTATTAATTCAGTTACTTGATTTTCTGTTTTTGTTTTTCTTTACCGTTTTGTTATATCTTAATTTTATTTTTGGTTACTTATTTATAAATTGTCAACTTGAATCTTAAGCTTTATTTTATTTCATAATTAGATTTCTTTCCACCTTTTTTTCCACCTATTTATAGTCATATACCATTTATTTTCATTAAGTTTTTAATTTAAGAATCATCAGGAGTTAATAATTATTCATAAAACTTGTATTGCTATTCTTTCAAGAAAATTAAAGCAATTCTTGAACCATTAAATATTGCATCCAATGTACAAGATTTGAATTTGATTGATATATCACATTTTTAAACATTATCATCTAATAAAGAATAGCAACACTAGTTTTTTTTAATTATTATTTTTTAAGTTAAATTCAAAATACAATGATCTATCTCTATCAAAGAACCACCAAACAACAAACAACATATCTTAACTAGTCCAAGGGAGATAACTATTCACCAACCACTCTGGCAGTAATACATATCACTGCCTATAAGACATCCAACAGTCAAAGGGAGATAATATCACACTATCTAATAAATCAATCACCAAATAAGGATTAAACATTTCAAACTGAACTCCTTATTTACCCAAGTATTATTTGATGAAATGTATAAGTTTCTGTAAATTTCTGTATCAATAAATGTTTTATTATGACTTTATTTAGAGCTATTTGAGTGAGATATTCATCATATATCCATCCCATCCCCAGACTTTATTGATTAATTGTGGTAGATTTCTGGCATCAGCTACATGCATTAGCTTTTAATTAGTTGACAGATCTTGTAGCCTTAATTTCAAATTTTAAATAATACATTACCTGTACTGCAAAAATGGCAAATAGAGTTCAAAATATACTTGAATTGATATGACTATACTAATTCTCATAAGAAATTATAAAGTATATGCCTATATCAGTTGTTTTTTGCTTAACTCTGATAACAACTCTGTTCAAGCTAGCAACAAATGTATCATAAACAGAGGAACAGTTCTTTGTATTTATAAAGAATCCAAGAAAACAATCCCTATTAAAGGAAACTAAGATTGACTTTGTTTTCATTTGTTTTTAATCCAATTATCAGTCAAAACACATTACTCAGCTATCTATGTACCTACCTCCTGTCTATATACCTACCACCTATCTATGTAACTACCTCCTGTCTATGTAACTACCGCCTGTCTATGTAACTACCTCCTGTCTTTGTAACTACCTCCTGTCTATGTAACTACCTCCTGTCTATGTAACTACCGCCTGTCTATGTAACTACCTCCTGTCTATGTAACTACCACCTGTCTATGTAACTACCTCCTGTCTATATACCTACCACCTGTCTATGTAACTACCACCTGTCTATATAACTACCACCTGTCTATATAACTACCACCTGTCTGTATACCTACCACCTGTCTGTATAATTTCCTCCTGTCTATATAACTACCACCTGTCTATGTAACTACCTCCTGTCTATATACCTACCACCTGTCTGTATAACTACCTCCTGTCTATGTAACTACCTCCTGTCTATATAACTACCTCCTGTCTGTATACCTACCACCTGTCTGTATAACTACCTCCTGTCTATGTAACTACCTCCTGTCTATATAACTACCACCTGTCTGTATACCTACCACATGTCTGTATAATTTCCTCCTGTCTATATAACTACCTCCTGTCTATATAACTACCTCCTGTCTATATAACTACCTCCTGTCTATATAACTACCACCTGTCTATATAACTACCACCTGTCTATATAACTACCACCTGTCTATATAACTACCAACTGTCTATATAACTACCTAATGTCTATATAACTACCTAATGTCTATATAACTACCACCTGTCTATATAACTACCTCCTGTCTATATAACTACCTCCTGTCTATATAACTACCTCCTGTCTATGTAACTACCTCCTGTCTATGTAACTACCACCTGTCTATATAACTACCACCTGTCTATATAACTACCTCCTGTCTATATAACTACCACCTGTCTATATACCTACCACCTGTCTATGTAACTACCTCCTGTCTATATAACTACCACCTGTCTATATACCTACCACCTATCTATGTAACTACCTCCTGTCTATGTAACTACCTCCTGTCTATATAACTACCCCCTGTCTATATAATTACCACCTGTCTGTATACCTACCTCCTGTCTATGTAACTACC
>SAYR01039446.1:1026716-1051961 GCA_004382745.1 Argopecten irradians irradians
TACCACCTGTCTATGTAACTACCTCCTGTCTATGTAACTACCTCCTGTCTATATAACTACCACCTGTCTATATACCTACCACCTATCTATGTAACTACCACCTGTCTATATAACTACCTCCTGTCTCTATACCTACCTCCTGTCTATATACCTACCTCCTGTCTATATACCTACCACCTATCTATGTAACTACCACCTGTCTATATACCTACCTCCTGTCTATATACCTACCTCCTGTCTATATACCTACCACCTGTCTGTATACCTACCACCTGTCTATATAACTACCAGCTGTCTATGTAACTACCTCCTGTCTATGTAACTACCTCCTGTCTATATAACTACCACCTGTCTATATACCTACCACCTGTCTGTATACCTACCACCTGTCTATATAACTACCAGCTGTCTATAACTACCTCCTGTCTATGTAACTACCTCCTGTCTATGTAACTACCTCCTGTCTATGTAACTACCTCCTGTCTATGTAACTACCGCCTGTCTATATAACTACCACCTGTCTGTATAACTACTACCTATCTATATAACTACCACCTGTCTATATAACTACCACCTGTCTATATAACTACCACCTGTCTGTATAACTACCACCTATCTATATAACTACCACCTATCTATATAACTACCACCTGTCTGTTTAACTACCACCTGTATATATACCTACCACCTGTCTATATACCTACTACCTGTCTATATACCTACCACCTGTCTATATACCTACCACCTGTCTATATAACTACCACCTGTCAATATAATTACCTCCTGTCTGTATAACTACCACCTGTCTGTATAACTACCACCTGTCTATATCACTACCACCTGTCTATATAGCTACCATCTGTCTATATAACTACCACTTGTCAAAATAACTACCATTAAATATTGACACACTCTATCTATATCTCCAATATCTCTACCCATAAAATATTGACCCATGTACCCTATCTATATTTCCTATATCTCTACCCATAAAATACTGACCCACCCTATCTATATCTCCTATATCTCTATCCATAAAATATTGACCTACTCTATCCATATCCCTTATATCTCTACCCATAAAATATTGACCCACCCTATCTATATCTCCTAGATCTCTACCAATAAAATAATGACTTACCCTATCTATATCTCCTATATCTCTACCCATAAAATATTGATCCACCCTTTATATATCACCAATATCTCTATCCATAAAATATTGACTCACCCTATCTATATCTCCTATATCTCTATCCATAAAATATTGACCTATTCTATCTTTATCTCCTATATCTCTATCCATAAAATATTGACCTATTCTATCTTTATCTCCTATATCTCCACCCATAAAATATTGACCCACCCTATCTATATCTCCTTTATCACCACCCATAAAATATTGACCCACCCTATTTATATCTCCTATATCTCTACCCATACAATATTGACCCACCTTATCTATTTCTCCTATATCTCTACACATAAAATATTGACCCACTCTATCTATGTCTTCTATATCTCTACCCATAAAATATTGACCCACCCTATCTTTATCTCCTATATCTCTATCCAAAAAATATTGACCCAGTCTTTATATATCACCAATATCTCGATCCATAAAATATTGACCCACCCTATCTATATCTCCTATATCTCTACCCATAAAATATTGACACACTCTATCTATATCTCCTATATATCTATCCATAAAATATTGACCCACCCTATCTATTTCTCCAATATCTCTACCCATTAAATATTGACACACTCTATCTATATCTCCTATATCTATACCCATAAAATATTGACCCACCCTATCTATATATCCTATATCAATACCAATAAAATATTGACCCACCCTATCTATATCTCCTATATCTCTACCCATAAGATAATGACTTACCATATCTATATCTCCAATATCGATATCTCTACCAATAAAATATTTACCTACTCTATATATACAATCAAGGCATACAATATCTAATTTTGAAACCTCTTAAACCTGCATGCACAACTTTGAAATGTTGAAGATCACACTATACTCAAATTTTTTTTCTTAATTCTGATTAATTAAAAATAATTCAGTTATATATAAAATCATCTGAAATTGTATAGTTTTATTGATATCTAGTTGTTATAAGCTGTATAATATGCTTCAATACATGCATCAGTTAACATTTATTTATTTCTTACACTGACTAACAAATTAAAAGCTATAATTAATTCGTACGTGTTTTTTCATTTTCCTCGATCGTCTTGATGATGATTTTATGACATGTCTCCCTCAGATATCATACATGTATATTGCATCATTTATGTACTGTATCTAATATATATTTGATACATTGATATAAGTAACTTTATTTGTAACATTGATAATTTAACAGAAAAAAGGATTAGAATTTGCATGACCATACTAATAATTAGTCTACATCTAACTTAATTGTCACCTTTATATAATGGTACATGGGGTAACAGGGGTATACATGCATGCATAGATAGGCAGTGTAAAGTCATAAAGGTATATACACATATAGCTAATCATATAGCCCCAGGGGATCATCCCCACACTTACAGGTAAGTGTGACACCTTGTGTATTACCTGAGCAAACCCATAGGTACTGATGATATTACTTCTCAGGACTACAATGTATATATTTAGGGTGCAGTATATCAATAATTACCGTGTACTGCATAAAGGGGGGGATCAATATTTTATAGGGGGGATCAATATTTTATGCATAAAATATTGACCTGGGTCAATATTTTATGCATTAAATATTCATCCGGGTAAGTATTCTATGGGGATCAAAATATTATAGGACACCGGCAAAAATGTACCGTATTTTCCGGACAATAAACCGCACCTGTGTATAAGCCGCAGAGGCCTTTTTTACGATTTTTTCAGGTTTTGTACACACATAAGACGCACCGTAATATAAGCCGCACCCAAAAGTTACCCATGTAACCATCTGTGTTTCATGTTTCTGATACGATCGATCTCAATTGAAGTACGGTAATGCTTATCGATGTTTATAATCACGAAAACTGTCTGTAAATTTATACTGTAAACATATAACAAATAAGAACTCACTATGGTGTAAATATCTTTAGCAAAATGGATTTGGTCATGTTTGTGTTCGTTGTTTGTTCTGCCATTACGTAAGCCTACTTCTTGTGTGTAAACAAACATGGCGCCCGTACGAATCCACGCTTACTCTCTCTCATATTTCAGCATGCCGGTTAAAATACTTTCTTCAGTATGGATATGATTTTATTTTATCTCTATTTTGATATATTTCGCGTATTTATTATATTGATGTGACAAATGTGTAAAGGATTACTATATTATCAAGGCTTGCATCATTAACCTGAAACTGACTTCGTTTAGAGTGTTCTCGGTCAATTTGCCATCCCATGATGCAATTCACCGAAGCCTTATTTTTGTAAACTTCCGGATATTATTTCGTGGTGTTTGCCGCTACAGAGATCAATTAAATGGTTTTTATATGACTCTGCGGTGTTTTACACTCGGTATAATGTTCTAAATTACATGTGATTTACGTGTATAAACTTGATTGCTGATTATTTCATTAAAATCACGCCGACAGGATTCTGGGAAATTCCCCTGTTGACCCACATATGTGAAACACGTGTGCAAGTTTGTTTTCATGCTTACTCTTGCTCATATTTCAGTATGCCGATAAAATGCTTTCTTCGGTAACGTTATGCATAGGAATGGATTATATATCTTTTTTGATATTTTTCATGTATAAAACATATCTTTGTGAAAAGAGTTACTGTATCAATCGACTTCGTTTAGAGTGTTCTTCCACTGTTTGTAAACTAGGTATCCCATGATGCAATTCACCGAAGCCTTATTTTTGTAAACTTCTGGATTATGACCTCGTGGTGTTTGCCGATACAGAGATCGATAAAATGGTGTTTTATAGACTATTTGATGCTTATATCATTTATATAATGTTCTATATAACATGCAAAACACGCGAATACACTTGATTGCTGATTATTTCATTGAAATCACAGCGACAGGATTCCGAGAAATACACATGTTGACCGAGTGTAACATGTGTGTAAGTTAGCAATAGCAGTCATTCAGAAGATCGTTTTCTTGCTGTCCGCGAACATTTCTTGCACACACATAATATTTAAATAATATATTTAACTTATTGATTGATATTTGATGATTATGACGTTTTAATTATCATTTTCTTGGTAACAATCCTGCAACAAATTGATAGCGAAATTAGTCCGCCATTTTGTTGTGACTGTAAACAACCACGCTTCAGTCGGCCGATTTTCCGTGAATTAAACAATTTTACGATTGATCATGTATCTGGTACGTTATTATTTTTATCTTTATTATATTTTCATCACATGTTATCTTTTAAACACTTTTTACAGTGATTTGGTGGATGTATAACTTAACAAAACTGGCGAGTAAAACTAAAGATTTTCACATGTGAATCACGATGTAATCATGCAAAAACATGGTCAGATTTTTGTTTTCGTCCATGGATAAGCCGCACTGATGTATAAGCCGCACTACCGATTTTCAGGTAAAAAAGTAGCGGCTTATACTCCGGAAAATACGGTAAGCACACAGAACCCCCATTTTTCTGCCTGATTTAGAAAGAACACCAATTTCCCTATTGATATGCAAAATATTGACAAAAGTTTAATACCAGAACTTTTTCTATAGAGGGTTAAAGTTGGCAAAGATGGCCGAAAATGGTGTATTTTGTAGCTCAAAATTTAGAGGTAGGGGTAGCATATGTGGTTAGTCTTATTAATCATAACAGGTTTTAATGAAGAGACTCGAAAATAAATTCTACAACCATCCATATATATCAAACTTCTCATTCAGAAATTATGGCTTTAGTTTAATCTCCTGTAGAGGTGCTCAAAACGGCAAAATTCCCAATAAAATCCTAAATTTTGTCAACTAGGTATCTTTGAGTGACAATAGTTCAAAAACAAGCACAAAGACATATGCTTTTTCTTCAGTTTTCTTGTATGGTATGGACTCCTATCTCCAAAAATCTATATGAGAAAAATAGTTTAATACAAGAAAATTTTGACTTCTCAGAGGAATACAGTAACAGTACTAACATCGTTCTGCAAATAGGACATATTAACTCCTTTCTGAAATGTAAGGGGTCAAACAGAGGTGCAAAATGCCATCTCCACTTATTCGAATACTCCAGTTATTCGCATATTTACTTCTGGAAAATACCCTATGCAAATAATCTGAAATCTGTTCAGAAATCCATTTATAAATTGAAATTATGACGCTATGTACCTGTAAAGAATTTGGTAATTAAATTGAGTGACAAACAACAAAAGTCAACAAAAAATGAAACTCTGAACATCGAACAATAACTCCTACCTTGTCTGTCAGGACCTGAACTATATAAAATAGTAAAACAGACCTACCTTGTCGTTCAAGACGTTGCTGACTGTCGACCAGCTTTGTACAGTAGGACGAAAACGTCTGTAGTTTGTGTTCGACTGCGGACAACTGCTGTAGGTGTTGCTGTGTTGAATCTGATTGGATCTGGACTTTCTGCTCCTGGTCCCGTAAAAGTTTCTCCATCGTATACTTTGAAAGCTAAATAATAGGTAACAAGACATTCTATGGATGAAGAGTACCTGAACCCAGAATGTACCTAATGCAAAATCATCAAACAGACCAATGTGAGATTTTGTGGTGATAGACTAATTATTTACTTTGATTGATATAGTAAGTATGGGATTCTCTTCACCTCAATATTTAACTAAACTAGAAGTGTCTACATATGGACAGATGGACAACCTGAATCCAACTGATTACTGACCTGTAACCTCCGAAGTTCATCCTTCATCGCCTCCATCTCCTTCTCTAGACTCTCCTTCTGGACAGAATCTTGTCTCTGTTTATATAATTCACACATTTTAGAGATTTTCACTGAAAATCTAGGATAGAAGTGGGTGCTATTTACCTTCATTTGGGGAAGATATTTATAAAATTGAAAGAAAAGTACAAATCTTAAGGTAGTTATTCTGCTAATTCAAACATACAAGTGGAAATTGTGAGACCTTAGCCTAATTGGATGTTGTCTTACAAACTTGGTCATTGCTTAAATACACACACCTAAATTAATACTCAGAAGTTAACTCGTGTTACCATGGTTCAGCATTTGAGTTATTATAGTTTGATCACGCAAGTCTTCAATTCATATCAGTGGAAAGTTGGGTCTACTATTTGCACCAGAAAGTCAAAAATTGCAATAATAAAGCCCTTCTTTTATTCTAGGACTCTATGATCGCTGTTCTTTCTAATGTAATTCCAAGATATTAGGCATCGTTTATGGAGAACATATTGTATCCCTTTAATTGCTCAGCTTTCCTCTACCTAAGCCTGACCAATCCTTAAATGATTGTCCTAGAAACCAAACAAACAAAACCAATTTTAATTGTTTCTGTTTCCAATAATTATGTTTGCAGTTCTTTCTGTACATGATATATATTATTTACTGGAACAATTCTTACAGTTCTTTCTGTAAATGATATATATTATTTACTGGAACAATTCTTACAGTTCTTTCTGTAAATGATATATATTATTTACTGGAACAATTCTTACAGTTCTTTCTGTAAATGATATATATTATTTACTGGAACAATTCTTACAGTTCTTTCTGTAAATGATATATATTATTTACTGGAACAATTCTTACAGTTCTTTCTGTAAATGATATATATTATTTACTGGAACAATTTTTACAGTTCTTTCTGTAAATGATATATATTATTTACTGGAACAATTCTTACAGTTCTTTCTGTAAATGATAAATATTATTTACTGGAACAATTCTTACAGTTCTTTCTGTAAATGATATATATTATTTACTGGAACAATTCTTACAGTTCTTTCTGGACATGATATATATTATTTACTGGAACAATTCTTACAGTTCTTTCTGGACATGATATATATTATTTACTGGAACAATTCTTACAGTTCTTTCTGGACATGATATATATTATTTACTGGAACAATTCTTACAGTTCTTTCTGGACATGATATATATTATTTACTGGAACAATTCTTACAGTTCTTTCTGGACATGATATATATTATTTACTGGAACAATTCTTACAGTTCTTTCTGTAAATGATATATATTATTTACTGGAACAATTCTTACAGTTCTTTCTGGACATGATATATATTCCTTCTGGACATTATATATATATTATTCACTGGAATAATGCTTACAGCTTTCTCTTCCAGAACTCTCATCTTCTCTTCAAACTTTCTCTTTGTTTCAGTCAAGCCTTTGCTATTCTCATCTTGAAGATTCTTAATTCGGTTAGCATCAACATCCTAAAAAAGAAAAATATTATAAAATAGGCATCAAAAAGATCTAGTTCTACCCGAGTAAATGATCTGTGGTCATGGCCACCAGGCCTAGAGCCCTTTTCTCCCTCTTTTCCCGCCCCTAAGGAAATCAACCAAATATGTAGGTCACATAACTAAATGTTACACAAGTTTAAACTGAAGTATAAAACTAGTTGGTTACTGCAAGCTATCTGTAGATTTTGTGTTAAGAATAAGAGACAATGTTTAAATTTTTGAAGTGTAAGTTTATAAGATGCAGTACTGTTTTGGATTTTTACTTACAATCTTTCTTTCTAGTTCATGTTTTTCTTTGATCAACATTTGAGTCCTTTCTTCATTTTCTGCTTCATTTTTCTGTAAAAGAAATTGTTGTATAATTTAGAATTGATAATTTTTAAAATAAAAAAGTCTTTAACAATACAAAATATTTTTTTTTTAATTTCCAAAATTCATTCCACACGCTATCTGCGTTTGGTAAGGTTACATAGTGGGACTGCAGTGAAAATGCAAATATTCACCAATACACTATCACATATTAAACACATGTATTTCAGTAACAGGAGAGGAGAAAATGTAGGGGACAGACCAGAGCTCAAACCTTCTACCAATTAATTGAGCTGTAGCTACCTGGTCATCTATGTTTGAGCTTTCCTGTCCCATTTTTAAGCTGGATAGTCCCAAACCCTTCTGAACTTGACCTCCTTCAATATTTCTATGAGTTCCCTACCCTTCTAGGTTTTTATTCCTCAACTATTTCCATGAGTTCCCTACACTTCTAAGTTTTAGTGCTTCCAGTATTTCTATGAGTTCCCTACGTATACCCTTCTAAGTTTGAGTTCCTCCAGTATTTCTATGAGTTCCCTACCCTTCTAAGTTTGAGTTCCTCCAGTATTTCTATGAGTTCCCTACACTTCTAAGTTTGAATTCCTCCAGTATTTCTATGAGTTCCCTACCCTTCTAAGTTTGAGTTCCTCCATTATTTCTATGAGTTCCCTACCCTTCTAAGTTTGAGTTCCTCCACTATTTCTATGAGGCTTGTCCGGAATCTGAAACTGTCCACCTGGTTCAGATGGAATTCACTAGAGACAGCAGCCATTGTCCAGGCATTTGTGGTTACATCATTCTTATCACCTGTAAAATCTGAAGATATAGAAACTTCATTATTATCTCACTGGCCCCTGACTATATCCTATATTGAATGAATACTGATTGCGCATGCACCAAAAGCAAAATAAATTATTTTATATTATTTTTTGTGTTAGTTGGACATATATATACACATAAAACATCAATAATGGCTCAAATGATAAGTATCATTTATGCTTTGTCTGCAGTGGAGCATCTTTATATAATTTAATGACAGTTTTGTTTTATGTGATCATAACACAAGTGGAATAATACAACAGTGTAATTTGTCTAAACTGGATGTCTTTGGGGCAAGCATATTTGGCCAGGTCAGTACAGTATATAAATGCATGGATATATAAATCATATAGTAAAATGTGCCAAAATTGACAGGGACCCGACCAAATTAGACAAGGGCTTCGACAGGTTATACTTAAGTATACTTTATGAATAATAGTTAAGAATAAAGGAAAATTATCTAAATATTGAAAATTTAATGCTTGAACACATACCTTGCAAAAAATTAATCCTTTGAAAATTCAAGTATCTTACCCAAAGTGTGGCTACCATTGTAATTCTGTGAAGCCACCAACTGCTGACTGGATGGAAAACCAGCCGTTTGATGGTCTGTCATGGCTTTTGTTATCTTTTACTCTGAAGATAATATATATATTTCATTATTTCAATTCAAAATATTTTATTGCATAAACAAAAGGATTGCTATACAGGCAGTGCCTCTTATGTATTTGCATATTACAGAGTTATCACCCTTGTGGGTAGGTATTGATTGTGATGTCATGTGTTTGCAAGCGTAATGTCAGAAATTTTTGAGAAAACTTTGTGAATTGTGCTCACAAAAATAAATAACGACATCAAAATGGATACCTCCCAGCAAGAGAGCCAAGTCTGTAATATGCAAAAACGGTAGTAATCAAATGAAAATATAAATACAAAATAACACAGGAAATTACAAATAAGTAACCTTCTGTCCAACAAATCTCTACAAATACCTATTTAAGTATACTACTGTGACGGTCAATTGGTCAAAACTCTGTATCCTAAAAATAACCTTTGGTTGTGTGGCTACCGTCTTCAACTAGAACTACAGGCAGTACTATTATGAAATTAACTGTAGGGGAAAGCTACCAAGTATAATCAAGTCTGTTAACTTTTATTGATTATTTACACAAAACTATAGGAAACAATATTTTACTAAGCAAGTGTTCTGCCAATCAAATCTTATACTCTCCATAACTTCGGACAGGTTGTCAGAAAAGTGGTTCAAACCATCGGCAGAAAATAATATCCGTCGAAACAGGTGACGTTAACGTGAATCTGGTTATTTGCGAAATTGTCGTTAAAACAATTGCACGTAGACAATGGAATAATGTATCTTTGGAAAACCACATTTACATACATTGCAATGAATGTCAATAGAGAGGTTCACAAGGCTAAATAAGATTCTTCGAATCTTTATGACGATCCATTCCTCCCGCGGGACGTCACTCTCGGGATATCTCGCGCATGCCCAGAGCTGTTTTTAAAAACGAAAGTAAAAGCACAAATAATAATTCTGTATTATATTGATTATTACTTCAATTGTTGTGATATTATAAGCTTCGTGCTATCAAAATGCCACAAACAACTCTGTAAATAGGCTTACTGTATATCTACATAGATATATCTTGTTTATGTAAAGTGTGTCATAATATGCCAAAATCCATTATCAGCCAGAGTTGTCGTTCTTCGCATTCATCTGTGTCTTTTTTCACGCTGTTGTAAAAAAGTGACGTCACATAGGGATTGAATGCATTTTTCTAATTTTCATAGCGGTTATGAATAGCAGAAGCTATCTACATATCCCGTGGAGTGCGTTAGAAAAAGTTTGCAAAGTTTACAAACAAAATGTATTTCATACCCTGGTGAAATTAAAAAAAAGATGCTAATACTAATTTTGCAGACTACTAACTTGATAATATAAAATATGACTACGTCAAACTTTTGTTCGCAAACAAAATTTATTTCATACCCAGATGAAGTGAAAAAACATTGATATTGATTTTCAATACTTAAATGAAGATAAAGTATCACTGCCAATCAGAAACTCGGACTTAATATGAAAACAAATAAAAATTAATTATCCTGATTTAATTACTTATAAAAACTTGGATATTTTTCAAACAATGAAAAGTGACATTTTTTAATACAAAGTAACTCGCATGAGAGACTAATCGAATATTAATTAAGGTATTAATATGAAAGCATGTAATGTTCAAACCTTTAATAATGAAAATTCAATACACACGAACTAGACTAAAAATGTCCATTAAAGGCCCACTACCTTTCCGAAACGGATTTTAATTTTTAAAATGGGAATGTAAAACAAGATCGATAATTTTGTAGAGTCCATAAAATTATTAACTTACCGTTAATACTACATTAATCATCACCTTCTGAACGATTTGATTAAAATAAATAAAATGTTTATTTTCATAACGCGGGTCGTATTATGTTTCCCGCCGTCGTCTTAAATACCGCGCGGTAGTTGACTATCACTACCCCAGACGGCAAAACAGCTAATTAACTCCCCACTGTTTTCATATATTACGCAGGAAATCTTGCATATGTTTGGTGTCGTAACCTCATTTTAGATCATCGGTATGCATTTTCTGATGTTATTGATGTTTTTTAAGAAACCTTTATATTTTGCTCCGGAAAGGTAGTGGGCCTTTAAGAGATTACACTATTTCAAAAATAATCTCTTAAAAGATTAATTTGTGTATATGTCTTAGCAAGACAATTAATTCATTATTATTTTGAGTTACAAAACAATGTGCCGATGGTGTGAATCCGTTATGTTCAGATCGAGTAGGGTTGCATATTGGTATGACCACGTTCACAGTTATCATTTCTAAATGCCGGTAACTTTAAATAGATAAAATCTCGTGTTAAGAACGCTCTAAAATCATCAAAATACATTGTAAAACACATCTCAGCTATTCTGAATAGTTATGTTTTTCCCTTGGGAGACCCCCAGACCCCTATTTGCAGACATTACTGCAGTCTGAATTGAAAATGCAGTCTGAATTTTGCAGTATGGATATCCTTTTAATACTGGACTTTTAGAGTTGGTATTAAGTGAAATATTGTGAAAATTTCAGAATATACGTAATGAAGATGAGCCTCAAACTGTTCAATATGTGTGAGAGAACTGTATCGAGGTCCGTCAGAGCGTGATCTGTTCTCTCTCCCAAATATTGTACAGTTTGAGGCCTATCTCTAACTTAAAACATAGCAAGTCTTTGTGTTAATAAAGTACACTTTTATTTCTAATATCAGTCTTTTTTTTCCTTTGCCTATGAGCTCAGGTAACTCTACCAATATGCACTCAACCATGACAATTCCAATATAGGCAATGGTAACATATACCTTTGCCTGTGTCAATGTGATGAATAGCATTCATGAACGGAATGCATGAAGCATGCTTTTGGGTTGGACAACCCATCTGTAAATTCATTTTCACCATGTCCATCGACAGTGATGGAGGGATATTACTTTCTCAATTTAAGCGATATATTAAGGTGGCTTTAGTGACTTTTATTGCTAAAAGGACATTTCTTCCCAATGACTGATGTGGTAAAGAAGTGACTTATGAAACTAGACTTGCAATTTAGGCGTTTGTTTGAAAGCGTCTTGCTAAAATGATCGCATATATAACAGTGATTTTCAGGCCAGTTCAAAACAGTCGGTGCCCCCAGAACTTTCTTTGAATTCAGAGGATTTAAAATTTCGAGTTCTCTAATGACAATCTTGGATTTATCTTTATCATGTGCACCTTCATTCAACAAGCCAATGGAATTTACATACGTAGGTAAAATTCTGAAATATTGTTGAAACAACACCAAAATAAGAGTACAGTGTAGTTGATTTGGAAATTTAAGATCCAAAGTGGTGTACAAAAACAACAAGGTTTCAGAAAGCGGAAATTGGAGTTTATGCTGTAAATAAGTGTTAAATGATGAATTCATAATAAGGAGGAAAACTCTATCTGGGATATATACAGAAATTCTGTGGATGTGTTTAATTCCGCATCAATAGAGGATTAAATTCTCTTCATATTCATTGTGTGGGATTTTTTTTTTCGTAATTTCAATCGTAATTCTCAAAGATGAAGGTCAGATATAGTAAATGTGAAATCTGAAAACATTGGTCAACGATCACAGATTATGAGTCAAAGTTCAAGGTCAACTTCAGTGAGATGATATGCCACGCTTTGCTGTGCCCTAGATCATTCCAATGAGGATTTATTGTCCTAAACTGACAGCCAACAGGACATTTAATTATATGAAGCAAACACATTTCATTTGTTGCAACTACGTGTTTAATGCATTTGAAAATAAACAAGGCACTGCACAAAGCGGATCATAACCCCTTCGCCGATGGACGAAAGGGCATCAATGAATCAAGTTTGACAAAATATCCATTGTTAACAGTTGAACTTTTATCGTTGACCATGCACATATTGCATTATTTTATCCAATTGCTCTGAAGTTTTGTTTTGATCTCTGACCTCTAGACCTATAGTCAGTAAGTTGGTGCATCAACTAACCAAGTTTGAAGAATATCCATTAAACGGTTCAACTTGACCACCCATGTGTAGCCCCCACTTTGTCAAATTTCTCGAAGTTTGATCTTGACCTTTGAGCTCCATATTCAATAGACGTAGTCCTTGGTCCATGACTCATTCACCCACCAAGTTTGAAGAAGATTCGTAGAACGTTTCAACAGTTATACATGTAGTTACGCAATAGTGAAGTAAATCGTGTTCCGAGATAAAATCACACACTCTTTCTGATCAACCACTCTCAGTTCCTGCGTATGGTAGCAACTTTGATACGCTTTTCATTGGTTATTTGACAATGAAATAATGCCGAGGCATTAAATGAGTCTTTCCATTTTTAGCCCACCATTCAAATCGCTTTTTGTCCGTGGTCCGTGGTCCGTCCTTCCGTCCGTCCATACGTTAACAATTCTTGCTATCGCTATTTCTCACAAAGTACTGAAGGGATCCGTCTCAAATTTCATATGTAGGTTCCCCTAGGGACCTAGTTATGCATATAGTGTTTTTGGACTGATCTGTTGATGGGTTTTGATAGTTAAAGTTTGTTATCGCTATATCTCAGAAAGTACTAAAGGGATCTGTCTCAAATTTCATATGTAGGTTTCCCTATGGACCTTGTTCTGCATATTGCGTTTTGGGACCGATTGGTCAACAAGATGTCCGCCAGGCAGCCATCTTGGATTTTGATAGTTAAAGTTTGTTATCGCTATATCTCAGAAAGTACTGAAGGGATCTGTCTTAAATTTCATATGTAGGTTTCCCTAGGGACCTAGTTCTGCATATTGCGTTTTGGGACCGATTGGTCAACAAGATGGCCGCCAGGCAGCCATCTTGGATTTTGATATTTAAAGTTTGTTATCGCTATATCTCACAAAGTACAGAAGGGATCTATCTAAAATTTCATATGTAGGTTCCCCTAGGGACCTAGTTCTGCATATTGCCTTTTAGGACTGATTCGTCAATAAGGTGGCCGCCAGGCAGCCATCTTGTACTTTGATATTTTAAGTTTGTTATCGCTATTTCTCAGAAACTACTGAAGAGATCTGTCTCAAATTTTATTTGTAGGTTCCCCTAGCGTCTTAGTTGTGCATATAGCATTTTGGGACCAATTGGTCAACAAGATGGCCGCCAGGCCGCCATCTTTGATTTTGATAGTTGAAGTTTGTTACTGCTATTTCTCAGAAAGTACTGAAGCGATCTGTCTCAAATTTTATGTGTAGTATGTTTGAAAAGTAGAGAAAAGATCCATCTTTCCATTGTCAGACATAGATCATTCTATGGTAGGCGCCAAGATCCCTCTGGGATCTCTTGTGAATGATTACAATAGTACAATTTACGTGATGCAAAAAAAGTTTTCCGGAAGTGTATGAAATTAAACCTCTCTGAGTGGGCCATTTTTATCGAAGAATAAGAATATAACCAGGATAATGTTTATGTATAGATATATTTGCTTTTTTAACAATCTTTAAACAACATATATATCCATTAGGCCATAAAAATCTTATGCGTGTTTAGGGTTACATAGGGAATAGAGTCGGTAGGTCGGGGCTTTTTGTGTTGTTTTTCTTTTTGAAATAATAAACAATGCCTCTGTAATTAAATTACACCTCCAGAAACCTCAAAATACTGGAAATAAGGGAAGTAGTAAATAACAATGCTTATAATACTTGTTCGTCGAGTAAGTTCAGACAAGGAGATCTGTAGTGTACAGCACATAGATACCCCTATTTTCCACTTTAAGGAGTACCTAGTTCCGGTGTCGTTGTGATACAGCGATAATAGTATATGAAAGGTAGACCTATATTGAAAATGCCATGTACAACCCAAGACGTTTCGGGACATAAAAAGTGAGTAACTTCATTTCAAAATGAATAAACGATGGCAATCAAAAATGGATGTTTATTTCTATTTCTATTTATACATTTCCTACTAGAGCTCTATTATAAAATGAGTTTATAGTGTTATCATTAAAACACAAGTTTGGAAGTGAAAACTATTCCATGCTGTCATCTGCAATTAAATAGGGCCAACCTGTATAGCTGTAATTAATTGCTTCACTGACTACGCCACAGTTGTACGATCCAAGGGGTGAGGGGGCGGTCCCGGCGCACATCCCCCCCCCCCCCCCCCCCTAAACAGGAGGAAGGAAAATAGAATTAGCGGGAAAAAGGAAAGAAAATGAGAAAAGAAAAAGCTGAGAAAGGAAAAAGAGGAAGAAAGGAAATAAGGGGGAAAAAAGAAGTTAGATCAAGAGTGAGAATTAGACAGAAAGCTCCATTTTCAACCTTTGCGGTTAAAAGTTATCATTTTAAAATCTAAATGTATATCCGACATTTTGGTACAGATGAACACATTTGTATCCCGGCGTAATGGGAATCGTTATATTTTTTTCGTATTTTTATCCCAATCGCTTAAAAGGTAAATCCCTTCGAGTATTTACTTATTCCTTGAAAACTGTAAACTCCATAACTCATGTTTCTATACATAAATTAGAGACAAAGAAGCGATTCCAACCGTATGGACACAAAATAATTGTCAAATTTTCGAGGCGATCTGCCCCTTTATCAAGACACACAAAACGAACACGATTACATAATGTAATGCGTATCCTACAGACTTACGTTTGATGGGATCCCGTGTCATCTGGAAAATCCTGTTTATATTACTTCTTTGACCCCATATATAAATTAGATAATTTATTGTCGTTGATATCGGCAGGAAATATTTCGATATCCTAAGAAATTATCAAATGTGATCGCCATACGGATACAATTTTCTACAGTAAATCAATTTCTGTTCAAAACATAATGTTTTTGAACTTCTCTATGATATATATGATATCAGAGTGTAAAAGAAAAGGGGAAAGTGCACATTCCTGTCCTGTGAAATATTCTAGCTCTTTATTGTTTACGTAATTCGCTGACTGACTTTATGTCATGCCCTTCGTTCTCAGGTTGTTGATTTATTACATACTTTCAGCTTTTACATTGTAACTCCTGTATTAAATCCGACTATCAATGCTTTCAAAGCGTCCGTTACAAGTGAAAATAATTTATGTATTCAGCATCACTAGTTTTTTAGTACTTTTTTTAAAAAGACAATCTTCAAGCAATAAAATAAATGAAGTCCTCAGAATGCATTCTTTATTAGAATTTATTCGAGAGCTTCTGGGGGCCTAGGCAGGTCTTAATGACGGCACTTTGTATAGATCTGCAGGATGGTTTTGGAAGGAAAATTATCGCTCTTTCCAACGGTAGTAACCGTTTTTGTGATTGATTATTTTAACGTCCTATTAAAAGCCAGGGTCATGTAAGGACGGTCTCTAATGTATGCAGTGTGTGTGAAGTGCAAGGTGTTTGTTTTGGGAGACTGCGGTATGTTCGTGTGGTGTCTTATTGTATAATAAGAACCCAGAGCCTTCCTCACAGGGGTGAACGCTCAACTCAAAGACAAAAGTGAGGCGGTGCCAATGGAGGCATTAGGAAAGATTAAGTCAGTTAGAAAGAAGAGAAATGATAAGATCCTAAATTTAGTCGTCTTTTACGATCATGCAATAGGGACAGCAAGTACAATTCTAACGCCCTTACAGGGCAGCGTTTTATGTTTTTTCATAGCCGCTAAAGGTAGGCGGGTTATAAATTTGGAGTCGAAGGGCTTGCCATCCTTCTCGTATATAGTACCATGTAGAGTACAATTTTTATCGTTCTTTATCTAGACCTAAAACGTCTAAAAGTCCTAAGAAATGTGTGTTAAGGAAAGAGTGGAGAATCAAACAAGGGAGAACCAAACTCGCGACAAGAACCGAGAACAAACTCCGTACTGAAGGAAGGGGAGAACTAGAGCCCAACCACATGGCACCAGTAAGCCTCCGCATCCAAGACAAACCATACTTAATTCGAAAAGAAGGCCGAACACACCCCCTACCACGGGCACACAGAGGGAGGCCAAGCATCACACGGTACACCAACCAAAAGGAGGTACAGTTTAGAGCACAGTGGTTCCGATGCCTACTAAGACCTTATTATTGTGACCGCACCGGCAACGGCTGTGTCTAGGGGTCTGAACCGAAGCGCAAAGCGCGCGAGGGGAGGTCGACCACACCCCGACCTACGCCACAGGAGTTCCACGTTCATCACTGTGATGAACGTTATAAAAAAAAGCTCACAACAAAGCACGGAGTACACAGCCGCACCTCAAGGGCCCAGTACAAGACCCGTGGCACCGGAAACACCGACCATGAAGGTGACAATGGGGTACACAGTGCGCGCACACCACAGGACAGCGCATGTCATGCCATGCATACAGGGATCTAGAAATATAAGGTGGAAGTTTGTGGGACACATCAAGACCGCAGGCACAGAATAGCCCGCATTCGGAACCTGGAAGAGAAGCCGGGGGCACATCGCACTCGTGATACAGATATGAGAGAAGGAACGCGAGTGAAGCAAGGGCCCATGGCAACGGGAGCACTATGAGTGAGATAGAGAAAAGCGGGATGAATGCCTGGCAGCTATTGCAGTAGGCGGATGAATGCCACAATAAGACTACTAGAAATCCTTGGCATATTGTTGTATAATGTATATTGTCTAGCAACCACCCGAGGGATAGGATGTAACACCACTCCGAGCAGAGAGGACGCAGGATGTGTGGGTCGGGACCTTTGAGTGGTGACACAGATTAAAATGGTGAGAAAACTGGAAGAAATGAGAAAGAGGAGGGAAGTAAGATAATGCGATACCAGAAACGAAAATAACGCAAGCACCGCTCAGCCACTAAAGACGTGTGAGACCGCAAAGCTGCACCACCCAGAGGCGCACAAGATCGAAAGGGGCCAGGGAAAAGCGCGAAACAAGGGGCCCAGACGACGACACAAAGACAAGACGGCAGCCCAGAAAACAACACACACAGCTGCGGGGATGCGTGGCGGGCTTTACACCTCTCAATCCACTCTCAATCACGCACAAACGCAGGGAGAAGCGGGGCAGAGCAGGGTTGAGGTGGATGGGAGCACCCTCAAAACAATAGGCAGCCAAAACAGGGCTACAAACTGGCACGTGCTGTACGTGCATCAGGACACTAAGAGCAATGAACAGCAGTAGATTGAAAGGCCACACGAGGGGGTGCTCCGAGGCAGGGTGATGAGGCGTGATCGACTGGGACAGAGGGTAATAATAATCGTAAAATCACATCTTGGTGTATAGTCAACAAAAGCGGTTGACCAGTAGGTAAGAGGAGCAACACAGGTGCAAGAGGGGGAATCACAGTGCTGGGATGTGCTTCAAGCACAGGAGGTGATTGCTAATAAAGACTGGCTAAGCAATAAGAGGGGCATCCCGCGTAAGAAGACGCAGCTCAGAGAAACCGAGGGGAAGACCGCCCCACCGCGAGGTACACCACGAAAAGAAGCAGAGCAGGAACAGGAGGTTGTGAAAACAAAAGCACCAGGCGGTGACACCCCGGAAAAAGCACTGCAGTATTGATCACGGTGAGGAAAAACACAAAAATGCACCAGCGACACGCAACAAGATGCCAAAGCACACCAAATAAATGAAACCAGCAGGCATATGGGTAGTCAACACCGGTATGGGGCAGAGCAGAGAGCGACAAATGGGTCGTGATGAGTACGCCAAGACTTCCAGACTAACCACAGGCACCAATAACCATCTCCCACGAAGGTAAAGAAAAAAGGATTGAAAAAGTAGGCCATACAGAGCACGCAGCATGCAGACGAACGGGCCTCAGAGCCAACGGAAACATCACAATAGCGTCACCACCCCGGGCAGCAAGCGGGTTTACTGGGCAGGGCGATGCAGGCACATTGCCCTATGAGAATGGGTACCGGAAGTAAAGAGGACAAACGAGGACGGCAGGGCAATGGACATAGGCAAGGGGCAAATGGTCAACAAGTCTGCGGAGCAGAGATTTGGGTTAGCATAGGGAGCACCGGAAGATACAGGCAGCAGGTGGCGGTATAGCATGGACAACACAGGTCACAGCATTTGATGCGGGAAGAGCTATCTCAATGAAACTACTGGCGGTCAAAAAAAAACATGGCAGAGGCACAAAAATACAGGAGCACGCGGGATGGAGAAATGACAGAACAGAGCCGAAAAAATAAGACAGAGGGGATGGAAGCGTAGTCATTCGGGTGAGACGGCGAAAAATAAAATACGAGAGTAGAAATACTAAAGCCAGTATATATAAAAACCTGGCCAATGATGTGTACTGACAGAGTTCTAGGTCTCGAGCACCGTGGCCCAAGTGTGGTAGATGAGGGAAGAAAAAAGAAAAATAAGAAGACTAAAAGTACTCCTCCTGAGCACACAATTCGGTGTTCCATAAAGGAGTACGCTACAAGGAAGAATGCAGAAGTATAGGAAAACATCACCCTTTTCCAGAGATCTCCTCCTACGGAGTGGAGCCCATAAGGCCCAGCCCACAAGACGGCTGATTCGACTATATGGTACCCGCCACCCGACCCCGCATACAACCCATCACTACAAGGGAAACCTGAGATCCTCGCCTCAAACCTGTAACTCACAAACTAAGAATCGACTGGCAATGACATAAGGTATGAACAAAAATATACTGGCAGCAGACATGATGCTAATTGTATAGCCAGTCAATAACCGGAAAGATAACTAGAACGTGTTTTAATCTCTTGACATATATAAAGTAGTCGATAAGCTACCAAACCTAAGGACTAATGGGAAGCGTAAGGTAATATGAGGATCGTGAAAGCTACATAGGAAAACATACAATAAATATCAAAACGGTGAGTCCAAAAAGCGTAAAGTAAATTAAAAAGAGCACTCCTATTCTACACCAAGTGGAATACAAACAGAAAACCATAACAAGAGAAAACTGAAGTTAAAGTGAGCAGAAGAAGCATAGGATTAATATTGTGTTTTAAAGCGCAATCTTTAACTCGCAAACAAAAACAAGGAGGCCTACATCTAGAGTATAAGAAACGCCAGTATAAAGAGAAAGTAAATACGTGGAATAGGTCCCCAACTCCGAAAATAAGCAATGAGTGACCAAGATCTGCTATGACGACACACAACCTTATTATCCTCCATACACAATCTCGATACCCCAAGATCTGCGCTGTATCGAAGGTAGAATCTCGCGCTCATCGACCAAAACTCACCGCAAGAGCTATACACGCGAGAGCCCTAGAATCAACGACATGATAGAGAAATTAACGATGAGATAACTCCAAGACCGAGATGCATAGGAATATGCTACACCGTACCAGAAGCACGCGCATAAAATAGACACACTCTAAAGAAAAACAAGATACTAAGAAGATCTCGACGACCAAGGTCAGAATAATCAAAAATAGCCTGCACTCACAAGTTTTCAGCACCCTGCTCGCAGAGGAAGTTAAATCATTGCCGATACTGCCCAGGTGTTGCTCTCCAAACAGTCAAAGAATGAGTGCGCACATTGGCAGTATGGATAGGACGTAGACTTGTGCCATGCACGACTTCAAAGTGCAAGATACAGATAGAACAACTGAAGCGCCGCCTATCAAGATCGAACATAGCTAATGAAACTGTATGTAGGAATCGGATCAGCACTGAAGGTTTTGTACTGTCTTGTTGATGCAAAGCAAAAAACTCCTAAATACCCCGGCCGAACTGAAAGAACTAACAATATCCATCAGGGCAAAGAAATACTATCAAAACCCGGTAAACAGCCCCGTCAGAACTGCGATCATGACATCAAGGGCATTCTCGAATACGTTATAAAAATCAAAGACTAATGAACAATGCCGGAACATGCTAACATTATTTTACACGGGTGTGGTAATTCGGGGGGTCCACTCTGAAATAGGAGAAAAACCATATAGGTAGGGCAACGCACGACCAGAAAGTACCACAGAGACAGAGAACACTGCGGTCGGCGGCTGGCCAACTGTGTGTCGGCACCTATATTAAGCAAGCTGATGGTAATTCAGGCTGAGGCGTGGAGCACATACCAGAGAGTAAGGAATCTCTCCTATGGTATGGACGAGAATAAGAATCGTAATGGGTAAAAACAGAGTTGATGGAGGACATTAGATAGACTACCAAATGGGTACAGCAGGATTGGCCCCCTTCCAGAAACTAACGGCGGCCGTGGGCAGCGGCAGTGTCCAGTCACGAGGCCGGACCTGGCAAGCATGAAGGGACTGAGTGGACCTGCATGGACCCTCGACACCAGACTTACTAGACAATCGCTACTCAGAACGAGAGTAGATGATATCAGGTTGTCAAGCCAGAAGACTCAACGAAAAAACCTCCGACTGCTGTTCTGTATAAGCAAACGCTAGAACTCCTTGTCGGAGGAATCTCCCGACATCGTTCAACTGGATTCATGCAGATAGGATCAAGTGGGCCGCACCACGCGGAGATATCTGATGTCGGCGCCAGAGGTGACGAGCGTTGACATAAACAAAAACGTAACATGCAGTAAAAGGCCTGGCGCTCACAGGAAAATACTGCGTCGGTGCAGTAGTTTAAGAATCAGAACATGCGTCGACACTGCTCCTGCGCACAAAATAGGCCCCTCCATACACTTCAGGTGGAGTGGTGTGAGGAGAGAAGCGAGAGAGGGCCGGAGGGTATGATCATTTAAGCAATAACCACAAACTCACAGAGAGCAAGATTGACGCACACTACAAGACAGTAAGCTGAATGTCGACGTACCGTAACCGTGCCAGAATGAGAAGAATACACTCTGCCCAGCATGACTAATACTACCGATCCCCGGTAGCCAAATATGCGATAAGAGACCAACTGTTTTCAAAGGCCAAATTACACCAGTAAGCGTCAAAGGGACAGACAACAATCACCATGCCCACCGACAACCATCACCTCTCGCAAATTCAACTCACCAGCGACAACTGGCTGATTCAAAGCGGACCAGCTCACGGATGGATGACTGAAAACATTGAAATGAAGAACAGCCTAAACAAATGTGTGCAAAATGACCGATTATACGTACATCACATGGTGCGAATGTTACACTAAAATAGCCACACATAACTATAACACGTAAAACCTCGCATGTAGAAAATAGAGGCAGATTAGTTTCCGGTCGGCATATAGTAAAGAAGATTTAATATATATGAAATTCACTAACAGGCAGATGAAGAAAGCTGCTGGCTGAATCCAGAGAGTACAAGAAACGCAAAGCACTACGGTATAGTACAATATGAAAATCAGTATACTTGCGGAGAACAATGGAAGAAGGAGAAGAATAAGAGCGGAAACATGACAAAAGTCAGGGAGCAATGAAAACTGTAACAGCATAAGACACAGAATATAAGGCCATTACTTGGCGACCACAATAACGTATATATGGATGCAAATAAATCGGTCCATAGAAAAGTACGAGAGAGATAAAAAGAGAAGGGCGTAATTAAGAAATAAACCGTGTAAGACCTCAAAAACACAAAACACAGTTTAGTGATCTCTGACATTAAGAACCCGACTTAACCACCCGCACATTGATCAAAAGTCCATATATAATAAAAGACCACAACAAGAAATGTTACATAGTCATTTTTTATCATCAAGTTATTACAACTTTTTGAACGTGAATCTGTATCAAGTCCTTTTCGATAAGCTCTGAGTAGCTATACCAGGTACGGTATGTTCTCAGATTGGGTTCCACTCACACAGTTTTAAAATGATCCACATATTTCCAGACTTATCTTCATCCTAGACTACAACTTTTCTGCAAAGGACACTAAAACTTTCTTATCTGTAGCCTGTCTGAATAAACGAGAGATGTCCAAACGGGGGTGAGTACCTCAAAATGCAGCTAGTATGAGAAAAGAGGATGGATTCAACAACCAAGCGCGCGGTGGAAACGTCTACTGGTGCTAGGCGACCGATGGTCAACCAATCATTAGAACAGGCCAATGAGACACAGAGGTCCATTAATGATACATGAACAAATAGGATAAGAACCCATCGATGAAAGAATCACACACGAAGTCGCAGCTGATGGGCACTTTGAGAGAGTGCACGCTACGTGGGACAGAAAAGGCATGCAAGACACACTTGGTATAATAAATGATAAAGTAACGTGACTACACGCATCAGGTTAGGGTGCCTGCTGTGACAGCGAGATAC
This sequence comes from Argopecten irradians irradians, assembly GCA_004382745.1. Taxonomy (NCBI): domain Eukaryota; kingdom Metazoa; phylum Mollusca; class Bivalvia; order Pectinida; family Pectinidae; genus Argopecten; species Argopecten irradians. The sequence continues at coordinate 1,050,000 of SAYR01039446.1, forward strand.
TCCGTGTAGAAGCACAAATGGGACAGAGGCGGTGGGCGCAAGGTAGTGACTATTACGTGAGAGCTCAGAATAGATGAGGCACCAGATAGCTAATGCAAGTGTGGTGAGAGATGACAGCGTAATACTGGTATATCGATTCAATAATTCTCTATGCAGCAGTATGTATATCTGTATGTATCAGGATGGAAGTGAGCAATAGAAGGCGGCGGGGTTACTACACTGTAACCCAAAGTAAGTAGGCACAGAGATTTAACATACAAGTATATAGTCTGGAAGAAAGGGGACCCTTAAGACCAAGAGCGATGCCATGCTGTGGATGTGACACGGCAAGGGGGCCAGGAGAGAGAGGATCTTGCTGCCTAGCGGGTGAAAGACCCACCGCAGAGCTCAACAACGAAAGACTAATTTAATACCATGTTAAAATTAAATATAATGATGACCATGATATCGTATCATAAGTGAGTAAACATGTTTTCCCTATGTAATACAAGCAGTCTACATTGAGTCACTTGTTCGCAGGTATTGGCTTTCATACCCAGGAGAGTATTAGACAGGTTATGCTGCGAGGATTTATCCCAGAGTGAAAGGAGCCAATGGCTATTGACTGCTATAGTTAATCTCGGAAAAGCCAATAATCTCTGCTTACAGGAGTCCGATTCGCTAAAACGGTCTAGAGAAACCACGATATAATGGTGAGGGGGGCTGCAAGATTCCAACTCAACATCGATTGCCAAAGGGGATAATAAAAAGAAAGAAGGGAACTAGGTTGGTGAACGTGGCGAGGTGTCTACAAATCGGAGGAGGCAGAACAAGCGAGCGAGCGCAAACAAGCGCAATAGGCGCAGTTGGACGGAGGCATAAAGGACTACGAGGAAAGAAGACCGCCAAGGATGAAGCATGGGAGTGAGAAACAATTTCAGTAAGATGCTAATTGTGTAAGACTAACATGTGGAAGAAGAGAAAGATATGAGCTGGGATGGCCATTTTGGAATGGAGAGAGATTAATACAAAACGTAGGATGACCTGGTTACGCGTGGATGCACCAGTAGACAGGAGAGGAAGGCCGGTGTCGGCACGTGGAGCTTCCAGCTCTAGAATTAATGGACCGGGCAAAACTCCGGGGCACGAAACGCGGGGAAGGTACCTGATCAGAGAACACACAGGGGCGTGGTCGGTAGGCAGAAATTCTGGCCCTACCACAAGAAGAACAATGCCTACTCTCGTCATGATATTGGAAATACTAAGAGTCCTACCGGTAGTCGAGACAGTAATAAGAGCCAAGGAAAGCTAGATCTACGGTGCGTGAGTCAAAGAGGAGGGAAAGAGGAGAAGGCATCGCATGGTCATCACTATGAGGTAGGGGATTGGTAGGCAAGACTTATTGCCACTCTCAGGTGAGAACCTCCCATGGAAGTAAAAGAGAGGTACTGGCGATCAAGGATCCGTCCAGAAAAAAAGACGTCCAAGGGAGACGATTACCGCGAAATCAGGGGGACAGTGCGAGAAATCAATTTGTATCAGTGCGGGCTGCAAACAATGCTCACACGCTATTCTGTAATGGCAGGGAGATGTCGACGTACAAATATGAATGGGGGCGCGCATGCGAAGTATGCAGGTATATGTCACAACGTCTGAGCATAACACACTGGGACGGAGAAGGCGAAGGACAAGGCCTGAGCAAAACAACAGGCTGAAAATAAGTCTAAAAGAAGAAGCGTATAGCCAGGTAATGACAGGGTGAAATATCGAGATAGTGTGCTGCCGAGCATGGGTATTGGTAACAGAGGGTCAGCAAAATACAGCATACTGGATAACAAATACTGACAAGTGAAAGAGGCCAACAAGTTCGTCTCAGTAAACTTCTAATAATACCTATGACAGCACTGTACATTATATTCAAATAACAGCCGAGGTTCTCGCATAATAGGCCCATGTTCATCATAATCAAATTTCCGACAGCAA
>SAYR01039446.1:1051986-1114879 GCA_004382745.1 Argopecten irradians irradians
GTTCATCCTTCATCGCCTCCATCTCCTTCTCTAGACTCTCCTTCTGGACAGAACTTGTTCTTCTTGTTTATAATTCCATCACATTTTAGAGATTTCACTGAAAACTAGGATAGGAGTGGGTGCTTTTTACCTTCATTGGGGAAAGATATTTATAAAATTGAAAGAAAAATAACAATCTAAGGTATTTTTTTTTTTTTTTTTTTTTTTTTTAGTTTATTCTGCCTAATTCAAACATACAAAGTGGAAATTGTGAGACCTTAGCCTATTGGATGTTGTCTTTACAAACTTGCGTCATTTGCTTAAATACACACACCTAAATTAATACTCAGAAGTAACTCGTGTTACCATGGTCAAGCATTTGAGTTATTATGTTGATCACGCAAGTCTTCAATTCATATCCAGTGGAAGTTGCGGGCTACTATTTTGCCACTCAGAAAGTTCAAAAATTGCAATAATAAAGCACTTTATATATTCTAGGCTCTATGATCGCTGTTTCTTTCTAATGTAATTCCAAAGACATTAGGCATCGTTATGGAGAACACATTATATCCCTTTAAGCTCAGCTTTTCCTCTACCTAAGCCTGACCATCCTAAAATGATTGTCCTAGAAATCCAAACAAACAAAACCAATTTTAATTGTTTTCTGGTTTCCAATAATTATGTTTTGCAGTTCTTTCTGTACATGATATATTAATTATTTCTTTTTAAATAATGGAACAATTTCTTACAGTTCTATTCTGTAAATAGAATATATATTTATTTACTGGAACAATTCTTACAGTTCTTTCTGTAAATGATTATATATTAATTACTGACAATTCTTTACAGTTCTTTTCTGAAAATATATATATATTATTTTAACTGGAACAATTTCTTACAGTTCTTTCTGGACATGATATATATTATTTTCTTGACAATTCTTACAGTTCTTTCTGTAAATGGATATAGTATTATTTACTGAAACAATTGCTATACAGTTCAATTCTGGACATGAATATATTATTTACTGGAACATTCTTACAGTTCTAATATGAACAATGATTATATAATTTACATGGAACAATACTTACAGTTCTTATACTGGACATGATAAAATTATTACCTTCAGACATTAATAATATTATATTACTGGAGATTATCTAATACAGCCTTTCATCTTCACCAGATCATAAACAAATAATACTCATTCAACTATTTCTTTGTTTCCGTCAGCCTATTGCTATACTCATCTAGAAAGTAATATCTTAATTCAGATTAGCCCCGTCTAAGAACATATTATAAATAGGCATTCAAAGATACATGTTCATCACATAAAGAAAATAATAGTCTATAGGTCTAGGCCCGACCTAGAGCCCTTTTCTCCCTCATATAATCCCAGCCCTAAGAAATTCAACCAAATATGTAGTCAAACATAACTAAATGCTTACACAAGATTTAAACTGCAAGTATAAAACTAGTGGTACTGCAAGCTTATTCTGTAGATTTTGTGTTAAGAATAAGAGACAATGTTTAAAATTTTTTGAAGTGTTAAGTTTATAAGATGCAGTACTGTTTGATTTTTACTTACAATCTTTCTTTCTAAGTTCATGTTTTTCTTTTATCAACATTTGAGTCCTTTCTTCATTTTCTGCCCTTCATTTTTTCTGGTAAAAGAAATTGTTGTATAATTTAGAATTGATAATTTTTAAAATACAAAAAAGTCTTTAACATACAAAATATTTTTTTTTATTTCCAAAATTCATTCCACACGCTATCTGCGTTGGTTAAGGTTACCATAGGTGGGAATTCTAGCATATGTATTAAAGCAATATAGTCCTTACCAATACACTATCACAAATTAAAACACATGTATTTCAGTAACAGGAGCAGGAGAAAATGTAGGGGACAGACCAGAGCTCAAACCTTCTACCAATTAATTGACTGGTAGCTACCTGGTCTCTATGTTTGAGCTTTCCTGGTCCCATTTTTAAGCTGGATTAGTCCCAAACCCTTCTGAACTTGACCTCCTTTCAATATTTCTAGAGTCCCTACCTTTCTAGGTTTATATTCCTCAACTATTTCCATGAGTCCCTACCACTTTCTAAGTTTTAGTGCTTTTCCAGTTTATTTCTATGAGTTCCCTACGTATACCCTTCTAAGTTTGAGTTCCTCAGTATTATCTAATGAAGTTCCCTTACCCTTCTAAGTTTGAGTTCCTCCAGTATTTCTATGAGTTCCCTACACTTCTAAGTTTGAATTCCTCCAGTATTTCTATGATTCCCTACCCTTCTAAGTTTGAGTTCCCTCCAATTAATTCTATGAGTTCCTACCCTTAAGTTGAGTTCCTCCACTATTTCTATTGAGCTTGTCCGGAAAATCTGAAAAAACTGTCCACCTGCGTTCAGATGGAATTCACTAGAGACAGCAAGCCATTGTACCAGGCATTTGTGGTTACATCATTCTTATCACCTGTAAAATCTGAAGATATAGAAACTTACATTATTATGCTCACTGGCCCTGACTAATCCTATATTGAATGAATACTATTGCGCATTGCACCAAAAGCAAAATTAAATAATTTTATATTATTTTTGTGTTAGTTGGACATATATATACACATAAAACATCAAATAATGCGCTCAATGATTAGGTATCATTAGCTTTGTCTGCAGTGGAGGCATCTTTTATATAATATTAATGACAGTTTTGTTTTATGTGATCATAACACAAGTGGAATAATACAACAGTGTAATTTGTCTAAACATGGATGCTTGGGGCAAAGCATAATTTGGCCAGGTCAGTACAGTATATAAAATGCATGGATATATAATTCATATAGTAAAATGGTGCCCAAAATTGAGACAGCGACCCGACCAAATTAGACAAAGGCTCGACAGATGAATGATTATACTAAGTATACTTTATGAATAATATTTTAAGAATAAAGGAAAATTAATCTAAATATTGGAAAATTTAATGCCTTGAACACCATACCTTCGACAAAAAATTAATTCTTTTTGAAAATTCAAGTATATCTAACCCCAAAGTGTGGCTACCATTTGTAATTCTGTGAAGTCACCCAAACTGCTGACTGGATGGAAAACAGCCGTTGATGGTCTGTCATGGTGTTATCTTTTACTCTGAAGATATATATATATTCATTATTTCAATTCAAAATATTTATTGCATAAACAAAAGGATTGCATAAGCAGTGCCTCTTATTGTATTTGGCATATTACAGAGTTATCACCCTGTGGAGGTATTTGAGTGATGCATGTGTTGAACAAGCGTAATGTCAAGAAATTTTGAAAACTTTGTGAATTGTCCACAAAAATAAATAAACCGACATCAAAAATGGATACCTCCAGCAAGAGAGCCAAGTCATGTAATATGCAAAAACGGTTAGTAATCAAAAATTGAAAATATAAATTAACCAAAACTACACAGGAAATTACAAATAAGTAACCTTCTGTCCAACAAAATACTCTACAAATACCTAATTTAAGAGTATACTACTGTGACGGTCAATTTGCGTCAAAACTCTGTATCCTAAAAATAACCATTGGTTGTTGTGGACTACGTCTTCAACTAGACTACAGGCAGTACTATATGAAATTAACCTGTAGGGGAAAGCTACCACAGTATAAATCAAGTCTGTTAATTTTATGATATTTACACAAAACTATAGGAAACAATATTTTACTAAGCAAGTGTCCTCGCCAAATCAAATCTTATTACTCTCCAAACTTCGGACAGGTTGTCAGAAAAGTGGATACAAAACATCGGCCAGAAAATAATATCCGTCGAAACAGGTTGACGTTAACAGTGAATCTGGTCTATTTGCGAAATTGTCGTTTAAAAAATTTGGCACGTAGACAATGGAATAATGTATCTTTGGAAACCACATTTACATACATTGCAATGAATGTCAATAGAGAGGTTCACAAGGCTTAATAAGATTTCTTCGAATCTTTATGACGATCCCATTCCCCCGCGGGACGTCACTCTCGGGATATCTCCGCGCATGCCCAGAGCTGTTTTTAAAAACGAAAGTAAAAGCACAAATAATAATTCGTATTATATTGATTATTACTTCAATTGTTGTGATATTATAAGCTTCGTGCTATCAAAATGCCATAAACCAACGCTGTAAATGCTTACTGTAGATCTACATAGATATATCTGGTTTATGTTAAGTGTGTTCATAATATGCCCAAAATCCATTATCAAGCAGAGTTGTCGTTCTTCGCACTCATCTGTGAGTCTTTTTCACGCTGTTGTTAAAAAAAGGGACGTCACATAGGGATATGAATGCATTTTCAATTTTCATAGCGGTTTATGACATAGCAGAAGCCTATTCTACATATCCCGTGGAGTGCGTTAGAAAAGTTTGCAAAGTACAAACAAATTTATTCCATTACCCTGGTGAAATTAAAAAAAAGGATGCTAATACTAATTTTGCAGACTACTTGATATATAAAATATGACTACGTCAAAACTTTTGTTCGCAAAACAAAAATTTATTTCATACCCGAATGAAGTGAAAAACAATTGATGTTGATTTTCAATACTTAAATGAAGATAAAGTATCACTGCCAAATCAGAATCTGACTTTAATATTGAAAAAACAAATAAAAACTAATTAATCCTGATTAAATTACTTTATTAAAAAACTTGGATATATTTTCAAACAATGAAAAAGTGACATTTTTCTAATACAAAGTAACTCGCATGAGAGACTAATCGAATATTAATAAGGTATTAATAGAAAGGCAGTGTAATGTTCAAACCTTTAATAATGAAAAAATTCAATACAACACGAACTAGACTAAAATGTCATAAGGCCCACTTACCTTTCCGAAACGGATATTTTAATTTTTTTTAAATGGATGCTTAAAACAAGACGATAATTTTGTAGATACCATAAAATTATTAACTTACCGTAATACTACATTAATCATCACCTTTGAACGATTGGATTAAAATAAATAAAAATGTTATTTCATTAACGCGGAGTCGTATTATGTTATCCCGCCGTTCGTCTTAAATACGCGCAGGTAGTGACTATCACTACCCCAGACGGCAAAACAGCTAATTAACTCCCAACTGTTTTCAATATTACGCAGGAAAGGAAAATCTTGCATATGTTTGGTGACGAACCTCATTTTAGATCATCGGTATGCATACTTTCTGATGTTATTGATGTTTTTAAGAAACCTCTTATATTTTGCTCGAAGTAGTGGGCCCTTTAAGAGATTACACTTATTTCAAAAATAATCTCTTAAGATTAATTTGTGTATATGTCTTAGCAAGACAATTTTAATTCATTATTATTTTGAGTTACAAAACAATGGCCGATGGTGTTGAAAATCCGTTATGTTCAGATCCGAGTAGGATTGCATAATGGTTATGACCACGTTCACAGTTATCATTTCTAAATTGCCGGTAACTTTAAATAGATAAATCTCGTGTTAAGAACGCTTAAAATCATTAAAATACATTGTTAAAAACACATCTCAGTATTTCTGAATAGTTTATGTTTTTCCCTTGCGGAGACCCCCGGACCCCTATTTCTGCAAAACATTACTTGCAGTCTGGAATTGAAAATGCAAGTCTTGAAATTTTGCCAGTATGAGATATCCTTTTTAATACTGCGACTTTTAAGAGTTGTATTAAGCTGAAATATTGGTGAAAATGTTCAGAAATATACGTAATGAGATGAAGCCCTCAAACTGTTCAATAAATGATGAGAGAACCTGTATCGAGGGTCCGTTCAGAGCGAGATCTGTTCTCTCTCCCAAATATATGTATGTTTGAGGGCTTATCTCTAACTTAAAACTATAGCAAGTCTTTTGTGTTTTATTAACAAGTACCACTTTTATTTCTAATATCAGCCATTTTTTCCTTCAGCCTATGGGAGCCCTCAGGTAACTCCTACCAATATGCACTCAACCCATGGACAATTCCAATTAGCAATGGTAACATATACCTTTGCCTGTTGTCACATGTGATGAAATAGCATTCATGAACGGAATGCATGAAGCAATGCTTTTTGGTTGGACAACCCATCTGTAAAAATTCATTTCCAACCATGTCCATCGACAGTGATGGAGGGATATTACTTCTCAATTTTAAGCGATATATTAAGGTGGCTTTAGCTGACTTTTTATTGCATTTTAAAAGGACATTCTTCCCAATGACTGATGTGGTAAAGAACCCAGTGACTTTGCACATCAGACTAATAGCCAAACGTGTCAGGCGTCCTGTTTGACAAGGGCGGTACTTGCATATTCTTGAGAATTAATAAGCGATATTATTAATGTGCTAGTATGATGGTGGGTTTACAATTCACGACATCAACATGGAAATAGGACGTGATTTCAAATTCTCATTCAATTTAGTGTCATTCGCTCGTGGGCATTTCTTTTTTCTACTGGTAATCTCATCAAATTACGATCACCATGCTCAGAAAGATAAAGGTGCGAGATATCTAGTACATGAGATGAAAAGTCATACACACACACACACATGAGAGTTGCAAAGTGTTCATACACTTCAATGAGAAAAGTGTTATTGCCACGGCTATTGTCTGTTCCCTAGATCATTCCAATGAGGATTATTGCTCCTAAACTGACAGCCAACAGGACATATTTAATCCCATATGAGAGCAAACAACACCTATCCTTTGGCTTGGCTAACATCTACTAGCTTTAATTAGTCATTTGCAGTAAATAAAACACAAGAGCACTGCCACTTAAGAGGCGGTATACATAACACTCCGTTCGAAACGGCCTATGGACGCGATAGGGCATCAAATAATCAAGCGTTGACAAAATATTCTCATTCTAACAGAGCGTTGAACTGGTGAGTCGTGGGGTACCGAATCAGCATAGTGTTCATCTATGGAATAACCATACAAATGCTCATCATAAGTTGTCTGAACACTTTTGATCTCTAGATCATCATTGAGAGCTCTAAGTCACAGGTGTCACAGTACATACTCACCAACGTTTTACATCCAAGTAGTCAATTTAAAATCGTGGTCTTCACACATTATGATGCGGGGCCATCCCATAGTGTCAGCCGCCCACTTTTGTCAAATTTCTTGCGTAAAGTTAGTTGAACTCTGACCTTCAATGTATCTGTAGCTCCAGTAACTTTTCAAATAGACGTTAAGTCTTGGTCCGCATGACTCATATCAACCCACCACGTTTGAAGAAGATTATCGTAAGAAGTATCTCACAGTTATACATGTAGTAATCACGCAAAGTGAAAGTAAAGCGTTGTTCCTGAGATAAAAATCACACACTCTTTCTGATCAACCACTCTCAAGTTCCCTCGTACCTTATGGTTATCAACTTATGTATACGCTTTTCACATTCGGATATTTGACAATTGAAACAAGCCGAGGCATTAAACGAGTCCTTTCATTTTAGCCCACCATTCAAATCGCTTTTTGTCCGTTGGTCGCGTGCGTCCGTCCTTCCGTCCGTCCGTACGTTAACAATTCTTGCTATCGCTAATTCTAACAAAGTACTGAAGGGATCCGTCTCAAATTTCATATGTATGTCCCCTAGGGACCTAGTTATGCATATAAGTGTTTTTGGACTGATCTGTTGACAAAGATGGCCGCCAGGCGGCCATTCTGCGGTTTTGATAGTTAAAGTTTGTTATCGCTATATTCTCAGAAAGTACTAAAGGGATCTGTCTCAAATTTCATATGTAGGTTTCCCTATGGACCTTGTTCTGCATATTGCGTTTTGGGACCGATTGGTCAACAAGATGTCCGCCAGGCAGCCATCTTGGATTTTGATAGTTAAAGTTTGTTATCGCTATATCTCAGAAGTACTGAAGGGATCTGTCTTAAATTTCATATGTAAGGTTTCCCTAGGGACCTAGTTCCTCAATTGCGTTTGGGACCGATTGGTCAACAGATGCCGCCAGGCAGCCATCTTGAATTTGATATTTTAAAGTTTGTTATCGCTATATCTCACAAAGTACAGGAAGGGATCTATCTAAAATTTCATATGTAGGTTCCCCTAGGGACCTAGTTCTGCAATATTGCCTTTTAGGACTGATTCGTCAATAAGGTGGCCGCCAGGCAGCCATCTTGTACTTTGATATTTTTTAAGTTTTGTTATCGCTATTTATCAGAAACTACTGCAGAATCTGTCTCAAATTTATTTGTAGGTTCCCTAGGGTCCTAGTTGTGCATATAGCATTTTGGACCAATTGGTCAACAAGATGGCCGCCAGCCGCCATTTTGATTTGATAGTTGAAGTTTGTTACTGCTATTTCCCAGAAAGTACTGAAGCGATCTGTCTCAAATTTTATATGTAGTATGTTGAAAAGTAGAGAAAAGATCCATCTTTCCATTGTCAGAACATAGATCATTCTTTGGTAGGCCGCCAAGATCCCTCTGGATCTCTTGCTGAATGATTACAATAGTACACATTTACGTGATTAAAAAAAAGTTTTCCAGAAGTGTATGAAATCTAAACCTCTCTGAGTGGGCCATTTTTATGGAAGAATAAGAAATATAACCAGGATAATGTTTATGTATAGATATATTTGCTTTTTAACAATCTTTTAAAACAACATATATATCCATTAGCCATAAAAATCTTATGCGTGTTTAGGGTTTACATAGGGAATAGAGTCGGTAGGTCGGGGCTTTTGTGTGTTGTTTTTCTTTTTGAAATAATAAACAATGCCTCTGTAATTAAATTACACCTCCAGAAAACCTCAAAATACTGGAAATAAGGGAAGTAGTAAATAACAATGTGTTAATAATACTTGTTCGTCGAGTAAGTTCAGACAAGGAGATCTGTAGTGCTACAGCACATAGATACCCCTATTTTCCACTTTAAGGAGTTACCTAGTTCCGGTGTCGTTGTGATACAGCGATAATAGTATATGAAAGGTAGACCTATATTTGAAAATGCCATGTACAACCCAAGACGTTTCGGGACATAAAAAGTGAGTAACTTCATTTCAAAATGAAATAAACGATGGCAATCAAAAATGGATGTTTATTTCTATTTCTATTTATACATTTCCTACTAGAGCTCTATTATAAAATGAGTTTATAGTGTTATCATTAAAACACAAGTTTGGAAGTGAAAACTATTTCCATGCTGTCATCTGCAATTAAATAGGGCCAACCTGTATAGCTGTAATAATTGCTTCCACTGACTACGCCACAGTTGTTACGATCCAAGGGGTGAGGCGGCTAGGTCCCGGCCACATCCCCCCCCCCCCCCCCCCCTAAACAGGAGGAAGGAAAATAGAATTAGCGGGAAAAGGAAAGAAAATGAGAAAAGAAAAAGCTGAGAAAGGAAAAAGAGGAAGAAAGGAAATAAGGGGGAAAAAAGAAGTTAGATCAAGAGTGAGAATTAGACAGAAAGCTCCATTTTCAACCTTTGCGGTTAAAAAGTTATCATTTTAAAAATCTAAATGTATATCCGACATTTTGGTACAGAATGAACACATTTGTATCCAGGGCGTAATGGGAATCGTTATATTTTTTTCGTATTTTTATCCCAATCGCTTAAAAGGTAAATCCCTTCGAGTATTTAATTATTCCTTGAAAACTTGTTAAACTCCATAAACTCATGTTTCTATACGTAAATTAGAGACAAAGAAGCGATTCCAACCGTAATGGACAAAAAAAATTGTCAAAATTTTCGAGGCGATCTGCCCCTTTATCAAGACACACAAAACGAACACGATTACATAATTTAATGCGTATCCTACAGACTTACGTTTGATGGGATCTCGTGTCATCTGGAAAATCCTGTTTGATATTACTTTCTTTGACCCCATATATAAATTAGATAATTTATTGTCGTTGATATCGGCAGGAAATATTTCGATATCCTTAGAAATTATCAAATGTCATCGCCATATGGATACAATTTTCTACAGTAAAACAATTTCTGTTCAAAACATAATGTTTTTGAACTTCTCTATGATATATATATATATATATATATGATATCAGAGTGTAAAAGAAAAGGGGAAAATGCACATTCCTGTCAAGTGTCGATCAGGAAACGTACTTGGGTCTCTGGTGTGAAATACTCTAGCTCTTTATTGTTTACGTGATTCACTGACTGACTTTATGTCATGCCTTTCGTTCTCAGGTTGTTGATTTATTACATACTTTCAGCTTTTACAATGTAACTCCTGTATTAAATCCGACTATCAATGCTTTCAAAGCGCCCGTTACAAGTGAAATTAATTTATGTATTCAGCATCACTAGTTTTTTAGTACTTTTTTTTTTTAAAAGACAATCTTCAAGCAATAAAATAAATGAAGTCCTCAGAATGCATTCTTTATTAGAATTTATTCGAGAGCTTCTGGGGGCCTAGGCAGGTCTTAATGACGGCACTTTGTATAGATCTGCAGGATGGTCTTGGAAGGAAAATTATCGCTTTTTCCAACGGTAGTAACCGTTTTTGTGATTGTTTGATTATTTTAACGTCCTATTAACAGCCAGGGTCATGTAAGGACGGTCTCTAATGTATGCAGTGTGTGTGAAGTGCAAGGTGTTTGTTTTGGGAGACTGCGGTATGTTCGTGTGGTGTCTTATTGTATAATGGAACTGTTGCCCTTTGTGTAGTGCTATATCACTGAAGCATGCCGCCGAAGACACCAAGCAACACACCCCATCCGGTCACATTATACCGACAACGGGCGAGCCAGTCGGCCCACTCCTACTAATAATATATTCAATTCAATTCATTTATTTGCATTTTTACATCCACAAACAAGGATCGATAGCAAATTCAAAAGATAACTTACATGTATAACACAATAACAATAAAACAAGAACAACTTATGCATTCAGCAAGCCCGCTTTCCCTCAGTTCAAACGAACTTTTTAATGAAGAGGCCCAAATCCTGCCAGAAGTTGTGGTTCATTAGATGACAATAATTATTAAATTTTCATAGTCTGTGAACATAGAATTATGTTGTATTTAGATAGGAAACTTTCTTTCAGTAGAATTTACTGTACACTGGAGGATGAAGTGAGCTTCATCCTCTACAATATTGCAAAATTTGCAAACCGGTGCTGGCCGAGGTATCTTTTTTGTCCTACCAGCTCAATTTCTAGGTTGTGATTGCTCATCCGAAGTTTTGTCAACAATTTTCGATATTCAAAATTTTGCAAAGAGAGATAATATTCCTCTTTATAGTTTTGTTTAAGTTTACTATATAGAAATAGCTTATTACTACAATCTAAAAGCTGCATTTTGCTTGAGAAAATAATGTCAAATCTGCCATGTATGAATCTTTTTTAACGACCGTTTTAATTCTGGCCTGTGCCTTCCTACTGAATATTTTCCCTTTTAATGTCAAATGTGATGTTATTTTCGTCGATAATACTTGATACGTATGAATACCACGAATATGATCCACTTTTATGAATATTTTGACTGACCTTCAAAGCCTCTTTTACAAGATTATTAATGTCATCTTGTGATATTCTAGCCAAATAACACAATGCTTGAGTATTAATGAAACAGTCTAGTGTATATTGTCCTAATTCAGCCCTGGAAGCAGCATTTACTGCATATTTTCCAACCCCAAGGGCCATTTTGCAAAATTTTAAATTTATTTGTTCAAATGGCGTTTTATCTATTATTGAAGATTTGTCAAATGTTGAATTATTCACATGCGCTCTTTTACTTGCATTTGCAATTTTACTGTAAAAGTCAGCATACCATATTTCAGAATTATATGTTAAGATTGGTCTGATTAAAGAATTATACAACTTTTTCCAGAGCCATATGGGCATATCAGCTATTTTATTTAAATATTGCTTAATTGAAAACAGAACTTTTCTACTTTTTACACTAAGTTCCTTAGCAGCTAGCATGAATTTACCGTTGTTACATAAAGTTGTACCTAAATATTTATACTCAGAGACTTGTTCAATTTCCTGATTTTTAAACATAAACGGTTTCACATTATGTTTGGTTTTTAAGCAGGAGCAGTAACTACCACTTTTATAGACTTTGGTGTGTCTCGGCCAGGGGACAGAACCCAGAGCCTTCCTCACATGGGTGAACGCTCAACTCAAAGACAAAAGTGAGGCGGTGCCAATGGAGGCATTAGGAAAGATAAAGTCAGTTAGGAAGAAGAGAAATGATAAGATCCTAAATTTAGTCGTCTTTTACGATCATGCAATAGGGGCAGCAAGTACAATTCTAACGCCCTACAGGGCAGCGTTTTATGTATTTATTTTATGAAGATGTGCTAGAAACGTATTTTCATAGCCGCTAAAGGTAGGCGGGTTATAAATTTGGAGTCGAAGGGCTTGCCATCCTTCTCGTATATAGTACCATGTAGAGTACAATTTTTATCGTTCTTTGATCTAGACCTCAAAAACGTCTAAAAGTCCTAAGAAAATGTGTGCAAGGAAAGAGTGGAGAATCAAACCAAAGGGAGAACCAAATGCGACAGAAAATGTATGAAAGAAATGGAAATGTATATCAAAATATTTTCAAAAGACGACCTCAAGGCAATAAAATACATGCATGTTTTTGTAGAAGTTTTTGAGAGCTTCTAGGGGTCTGGGTGCACCCCATGGCCAGTTCCTTCATTTATTGATAACGTTATAAGAAAGGACAAACGATGTTAAAAGGTAATGTACATGGCAAAAGGCTCATGATTATTTTTTGATTTGTGGAAAGTGTTTCTATTAGAAAACAGGATGATAGTAATGATTCCTGGCAGCGTCTGGCCAAAGACTAGTCTTCTTTTCTTTATTTGTCTAATACACGAATTATGAAGATTAAATTATCTACAAAAACCTAAAATAGGCGGCCCCAGACCCCCGCCCTTCTCCTTCCTTCGTGCCTCTATAAATATTCAGATTTTAGGTATTGCAATTCTGTAAGTTTAAATGGCTTCAATTATTTTCTAGCAAAAGTGAACATGAAGTACTCAGAATGCAGGATTTATTAGCATTTATTCGAGAGCTTTTGGGGCATAGCAGCCCACACACACCCAGACCCCTGCCCCCCTTCTTCGCTTTAAATGTCCATGTATATATTAAGATTTTGGTATTGTGATGACGAAATTAAATTAAAACTTAAAATACAAAATATGACATGAGACATGAAAAAATATAAATATACATCCTTAAATGGTTTCAATGATATTCTGGAAAATGTGTTCATAAAATCCTCAGAATGCAGGATTTTGCACCATTTATTCCAGAGCTTCTGGGTGGCCTAGGCGGCCCCCAGACCTGATTTGCTTGGTCCCACGCCCCCTCTAACCTCAAAACCTGAATCTGCTCCTGAATATATCGTGATGACTAAGTTGACATATCGCGTTTAATTGTTATCTAATATTAAGTTTTAATCTTATAAATGTCATAAACACTAAATGGGGTAAATATTGAGCTATGAATACAATAGATAAAACTGTAAATATGTAAATTAAAGTATCTTTCTAATGATTGTACCAAAGGATAAAGTTGAGAAGGGTATTAATATTTGTTTTATGGACCGCTAAGCAGTCGTTTCATCTTTATTCTTTGATAGAACCATCAGAAAGATATTTCAATCCTTAAATATGCATTGTTACAAATTTCTAAAATCCTGACCAATATTGTATTCATCATAATATGTATCCTGAAGGTCTGTAAATCAACAAAAGAAAATTAATTAGCGTTCATACATTACAAAAACTTATTAACGTTCCCCTAATTACACACCTAAAAAATACAAGTTTGAAAGAAATAATGATTAAAAGTTTGATATCCACAGTGTTTAAAGGGACAATTCAGTTTAAGAAAACATTAAAATTTGTACATATATCGAAAAAAAACCCAGTTCTAATGGAAATAAGACCAGTCGGTTTTACTGTGATATGCCTGAAAAGCCCATGGTTGTGACATGTGTGTAGATGTTCAAACTCGCTCGCTGTCCGCCGTTACACATTGTGGTCGAACTTCTTGTATGCCGAACCCTGTCCCTTGCTCGTAGAGGAATGCAACTTTTGTCTAGAACTGCTCAAATCGCTATGACAGTAGTGTGTTTACCTTATTAGGCGAATTGTCTTGCCCAAAAATCATTTTATCACCTTCTCAGGGGCTATGTAGCTTATTTGTTTAACGTGAGTGACTTTGGCTCGGGTATGGGTACAGCGTCGATATTGTACCTGCTGAATCGTATTGATCAACGATTTGATATTTCAACGATATTAATTAAAATACTAAACAATGACGTGGAATTTGTCAATATTTTATGTTATATGTTTCATAAGAAAGGTAGAACAATACATCTATGTCATATTTTGCTTCTTGGTTATGTAAAAGAATTAGCCTGAGTGAATTGTCCCTTTAAATATGCATACTGCCCTTTTTCAATCAGTAGGCGATCATGTGACTTTCCAGACCAAAAGAAATGGCGTCTTCAGTCGAAAGTATGTCTTTCATGTTATCAAGGATTTCTCCAGAAGTGAACAAGTGAATGTTTTGTTGTGTGATGAAGCTAAACTGTCCCCCTGAACAATTTATATACATCATCATCGTGTACACAATATCTGTATTCGGTCATTTAGAGCATTTACAATACAGATATCGATTGCTTTGACTAATGTTTTAGGGGCCATCGGAGGGATTTTTGTTGGGAATGGTATTTAAACTTGTTTGCATAAAGTACAATGTACATGTACGTGTAGGGGGCGCATTAGCCCGAGATACTCTGGACCTGACACCAGACTTAGACATTATGACAGATAGATGTCTGGTTACCAGACATCTATCTGTCATAATGTCTATGTCTGGTGTCAGGGCCAGAGTATCTCGGGCTAGGGGCGCATTGGCTGAGTAGTTAAGATGTCTCGACATATTGCCACAAGCCCTTTACTTCTGGGTTGTGAGTTTTGATCCCATATGGGGCAGTTGCCCTGCAGGTACTGACTAACCTCTGGTTGGTGATTTTTCTCCGGGTACTCTGGCTTTCATCCACTAACAAACCTGGCACCTCCTTGCATGACCCTGGCTGTTAATAGGATGTTAAACTAATAAACCTAAACATGTTGCAATACCGTACATCATGTGTAAATTAATACAAGACTCATTATAATGATTTTTCTTCGACTGTGGTTTTGAATCCACTACCAGGCAACATGTTGTCTATACAAAGACTCTTATCATAATTATTTAAACAGAAGAATGAGAAAAATAAGAAACTTAACAAAAACAATAGGCCTTTTCACCAGTGGTGAAAATCATTAATAAGGATAAGAAAAATAAGAAACTTAACAAAACAAATATTTGTAGGACATTTCACCAATGATGAAAAGTCCAAATAAATAAAAGACACAACAAGAAATGTTACATATCATTTTTTATTTCATCAGTTTAAACTTTTTGAAGTGAATCTGTATCAAGTCCTTTTGATAAGGTCTAGTAGCTATACAGGTAGGGATGTTCTCAGGTTGTTCCATCCACAGTTTATGATCCACATTTTCAGACTTCAATTTTTCTGCCAAGGACACTAAACTTTCTTCATCTTTAGCCTGTTGAAATAAAAGAGAGTGTCAAAATGACTAAATGCTTAAAATTGAAAAAAAAAAACCTGTTAATGAATTTGTGGTATAATATATATAAATGATAAGAATTTCAAAGTTTGAAAGTTGGACTAATATAAATTATCTACATATATCTTTCAAGTATGTTACACTGTGTAGGTCAAGCACATGTGTTTCATATTTACAATAGTATATGTACGTACATGTAAAGTCTATTGGAAACCAACTTCTGTTAGGGTCATTGTATAACTACTAATTACATAGCCATGTTATTAATTATGATACATGATAAGTTCTAATGAGTAAACATGTTTCCCTATGTAATACAGCATCTACATTGAGTCAACTGTTCCAGGTATTGGCTTTCATACCCAAATATTGACATATGTTATCCCGATGTACTGCTATATTAACTCGCCAATAATCTCTGTACAGAGTCGATTCCTAAGACTCTAATAAACGTATTGTACCGTCCACTCAATCTGCGTTGGAGTTCTACATCTGCACACACCACAACAACCTACGAAACTACATGAAGATATAAACATCATAAATTATTTTAAAGAAGAAAGTTGTTGGATTTAAAGTCAAACGAGATGACCTGGCCTGATGCCAAACGATGTCGGCGAGTTCCAGCTTTTGATATAGCACTGCGATCTGGCCCTACACAAGACATCTATCTGTCATAATGTCTAAGTCTGGTGTCAGGGCCAGAGTATCTCGGGCTACATGTAGGAGGTGCAAGACTTTTCCCTCGGGACTCAATTTCAAAGTCCAAGGGGTACCGCAATGTATTGGAATCTATATGCTCACACGCATTATGGTTAATAAGGGCGCAGCCCTTCATGTGCGCGAAGTGTGAAGCATTCTAAGGTCACACATACATGAAAATATAAGAAAAACACATTCTTCAAAATTCAATCCTACACACTGACAGCTTCAGTTTGCGGCCGCCATCTTTTTACCCACTGTAAAAAATCTGATCAGCGTGAATGCGATGCTTTGAAGTCAGCTCAATATATAATCAAGCGGTTCAAATGCGCTTTTATGACCCGACGAATGTAATCTTCATCCGGCAGAAGCTTAGTGCTATTGCTCTTTATTTGCAAGCGTTAAAGTGATAGACCACCTTCCAATATAATCATCTGACCCAAAACGGAATATCTGTTATTGAAAATTATTAAAAATTTCTTCTTTCTCTTATGTGAGCCTAACTCGATTTGCCCTTTTCTTCTTCCAGAATAGAATTTCCGTTCACTCGATTGTAGCTCTTCTACTTCTGGAAGCTCTTCTCTCTGTAGGCTGGAAGTCTTCCGAGAAGACTTCTCTTCTTAGAAGAGCGCAAATCGAGCTCAGGATTTCCTTCTCAAATGGGGGTTTTGGGGACAAGGACAGAGTGTGAATTTATGAATAAGAAATAAACAGAAAATTCGGTTCCGTTATTTCCATAAATTGAACTTTTATACATTGTATAATTAATGGTTACTGAAACATCTGGCTGCGCCCTTTAAGGCCTTGCCTTCAGTCATATTAGAGCTTTGCTCTATGGGGCCGATGGCTGCGCAGAAAGCTGCGCACTTAAAAATGTTGGGAATTTTTTTTTTATGTTGTTTTGGTACTTTTGAATGTTTTGGCAATTGCAAGCTCAATCAATTCAGTGTGTTTTACAAAAAAAAGGTGGTCTACAGTATATAAGTACATGTTTCTGCGTATACACATGACTGAACTAAATCTTGGTGACTAGAGAGCGCTTGTGGCTATCGAAGTAAATGTACTGAGATTAAAGCTGTGTATTGTCGGTATAAATCTACCTCTAAAACAACTTTATGCATCCGGTCAACATCTGCTAAATATTGTTGTGTTGTTGGTTCTTCTCGAAACTGGTGGATCACAGCGGTACATGCATGACAAGCTTGCGCTATAAGGGCACCTGTCGGCCATTTTAGTGTCTCTGCTAAGTCCTTCCTGAGCACAATATATTGCACAATAGGTGACGCCATTCTCATTACGACAAGTGATGATCACTGACAAATTGATGTTTCTGTTTATTTTCCTACTCCATGGGGGCTACCATGTTTTCATTCTGCACTGAAGAACAAGCACCGCGGTGATTGGACGAAATTCCCCTCAATCGACCAATCACGTCGCATCACAGAAGATGATGACGTATTTAGGAAGTTCACATGTAAAATAACACAGCAGTAACCAATATCGGCAGGGAGTATCATTAGCAGGTAGATATGTTATCTTACAACCCTTTTAGCATATGAATGTTCTATTTGTGAATTCTAACAGCTAGATTCTATAGACTGGGGTCGCTTGGAGCTAATGATACACTGCATTGGAGTTGCATATGGAAAATAACGCTGACAGGCCTTGAGGGTCACAAGATAAACATCATGACATAAACATGCACACATGGTTGCAACTGGTGATCGAGGCAAGGTCCGAAATAGGGTCCGAAACATACCATTTTAGTGGCCTATTTTATTTTTACACGACTATCCGAGAATGACAACATCTCGGAACAATCATGATATCATAAGTCTGTTATAAAACAAAAAGTGATTTTATTGGTTTTGTGTACACATTGAGTCTGACAACAATCAATATTTACATTTAACACTAAGCTAGACTAGACTAGTAGTAGTGTCTATCTATTATGATCGTATGTCACATGTTTTTGATATCACTCATCAGATATAATACACTAGGCTACACCAGTACACGGAAACACGCATCATCATTCAAAATACACTGGTAATTTACGCGTACAACAGGTAAAATGATTAAATGTGTAGAATATATACATGTCTATATGCAACCATGCAGTTTTTAGATATTGAAAAGACTTACATGTATGTATATAGATTTAATCTTGCTGCATGATCATTTTATTCCATGCATAAGATAATCAAATTTCTAATATTATGTTGATTACTTTTATGCATTATAACATGTACATATTTGGAATAATAAAACAGCTTAGTACATACATTGTACATGTATTAATATATATATCAGATTATAAGCAAGATGGCAAGCAGATGTCATTGCATTAGTAATGAAAAAAACATAATCAGGGAGGGGGGGTTGAACACTATAGCTAGGTTGCATTTATGAAATATATAAAAGTAAAACCCAGACTATTTAACATCTGTTGGACAAAATATTTTGCATTTTATTTACACTTTTGAAGGAGAAATATGTATATTATTAAGTGATATTGGATTAGTATGAGAAAAATATGATTGAAAAAATGAATTTAGAAAATATTTTTTTTTATTTAAGGAAAAGTATAAAGAGAATGTTTATTTTCAAATAATATATGGATTTGGATAATATGTTAGAAAAAAAGACATCTAACATAAATCTAACATTGAATGTTGAAGCATGTAAAAAATAGAACTTTAAAAATTAACATATTTATTTTTGTCACAAACTTAAAATAAAATTTTAAAAAATGTATCAAAATATATCAGGTTTTAATCCACTGCACAGTCAAAGTTTTACCATTACATTAGTATCAGCACTATAACAGCTTGAGGTGCATTGTTAGACTTTATTCTGATTGTGATAATTATATGTTTATAAAGTTAAAATTGAAAAATCACCAGTTTCATGCATTTAAATGCATGTTTCCATTGTACAATATGCATAATTAATTATACCAGAGCATGTGATCAAGTTTATACTGTAAAGTATGTAAGGATCAGAAGTGTAGATCTTTCAATGGTTCAATGAACATCTATGATTATGCAATGTATGCAAATATAAATTATGTGTACCTTCTAATGCCATTTGTGAGAATCAATTGCAGCATGTATACTGTTATAATATACACTACTGTGTCTCCTTGTGTGTGTTCATTACTTATGATCAACACTGATACCAATCTAATGTAATAACTATATCAAAAGATCCATAGGCTTTTAAACAGGCAGTCTAATTTACACACTTTCTTTTGTTGTAGGAAATTCACTTAAAGCCACATTGACAATGACTTTACCATGACGATTGTCTGTGCTTCCATTTCGTGTGTGGCTGTTGTCCTGGGAGAATGAGTCGGACTTGTGTCCTTCAGTGTGGTTTTTTCCTGTCCATTTTCACTAAACATGCATTCATCATCTTTCTCCTATCATCTCTTCTTATATCAGGTAAGTTTGTACATAGAAATTAAACCCAGAAATCACAAGAGGAGGGGCGGGAATGATGTATATAGAAAGACCAGTCAAAATTGAGAGGAATAAAGATCTTACCTCACAAAAATTTATTCTGAGGCTAGAAGTAAAAATAAAAAAATTACTGGTAATTATAATCATTGGTTGACTTTAGTGTAAACACAGAAAATCTCATAAAACTGTATTATTTCATAGATAATCAGTTATTGTTCGGTGTTAATATAATGAAAAGAACCTAATCAACATGCTATTACTGTGTTCAACCCAGTAAACACCCAGTCTGACCCAGGACACATTTAAAATTGAAATAATGAAGGGTGGATTAATAGTACCAAATATATAGGGACAATATCAGTTTATAAAAAATATTGTACACTACCAGTAAGCAATTATAATCAATTGGGAGGAAGGGGGGGGTGGGGTGGGGGGGGGGGGGAGGGTTAATATACACTGCCCTCCAAAAGTTCTGATAAATATGCTAAAATGTGCTGGCAGTTTATCTATAAAAAAAAACTTTGATAAAGCAATTATGGAGTTAGAGAAGAGATAAATAAGTTGATAAGTAATATATATTGATACCTGTGACAACACTTGGTTTCTATATTTCTGTAGTTTATGTATATTTGTAAACTGCATGTGTAACAGAACTTTTGGAGGGCAGTGTATATTCCTGATAGATGCAACATACATGTATCTCAAATGCTGTGCATGCACCTATCAGTGATTTTGATTCAAAACTGTACAAAGAGTTGCATTTTGGCTTAGAGTTTGTTATATGATATAAAGGCTTTTTATCATGATACTGGCCATGGATCTACTAGGTGAGGGATGCAGGCCCTTTGGGCCTCTTGTTTCAGATTTAAGATAAAAACAAAAATCCTGATTTTTTTTTAAATATGTTGATTTACTGAAGGTAATAAATGACAGGAAATTAAGTTTCTGATCAAGGTACATGAACATGTATATATATATACACATGTATGTAAATGTCAAATGTCCCCCAGCTATATGTGTACAACATGTACATTGGTCAATGGGCCATAAGTTTTCCTGGTTTGAAAGCGAAGGGGAACGTTTGATGTAAAGATATAATGCTAGAATATAATATTGGAGCCAGTTGAATCTTTAACATAGTTAAATCATTAGTAATTGTAAAAATCATATTAGGCAACATTATGCAGTAAATTATGAAATTTCAAAGGTGAATGTGTTCATTTCTGTTTCATACCAAGTATTTTTGTTTTTGTCTACTTTAGTTAACGTTGTAAGGATCAAAATATCTTTGTACAGATTGTAAATTGTTTAAAAGTCACAGTTTGCTTGGTAATTTTGAATATCTGATTTATGTTATAAAAATGTAGGTCACCGCAAATGGGTCGGAAGATCTGTATTCATGAATGAAAGAATCTGTACATTTAAGTCAGCATATTTTTTTTTTAAATGCGGTCAGATATGCTGTCTAGTGTATATGTCCTGTATATAATACAAAGTTGTAGTATAGATCTGGATCTCTATTACAATTACTGGTATATTAACGTGTAGACACCGGCAGGCTGTGTGCACTTTAATGTTTGGCCTGAAGCAATCAAATTCAATTAACAAGAAGTTAATTTGTCCATACTAGACTTTGACAAACATAATGTTATCATGTCAGCCCTAAGGATATACATTTAATTCATTTTAATGTCTATAAAACTCTCATTTATCTAAACTAATTTTTTGAGGGATACATCAGTAAAACCACATTGCTTTATTGTTTTATGCCTGCATGTAAGTCACTTTGAAGGACTTATGTTTGAGGGACGTACAGGGGCCACAGTGGCAGAGTTGTTAATATGTAGTGACATATATTACCATAAGCCCTCCACCTCTGGGTCGGGAGTTCAAATCTTACATGGGGCAGTATGCCAGACCACTGGTTGGAGATTTTTCTCCGAGTTCTCCGGCTTTCCTCCACCAACAAACCTGGCATGTCCTTGCATGACCATAGTTGTTAATAGGACGTTAATCAATCAATCAATCAGTTAATTAATCAATCAATCAATACTCTTAATTGATTATGATCACTAACATGCAGGGGGGAGGGGGGAGGATTGTACTCAAATAATGAAGGTATATATAAATATAGTCAGTGCCTTTGATATAGATATGTATAAGTTTTGCCTAAAAATTATTCCTGTCTTTTCTAGTCAAACGATATTTTAATTTGTGTCTTAAAATAAAAATCCTGTAAACATGAAAACAGTTATAGAACTATGTGATTATATATTGATATAGATACTGCATGGTTTAACACCTTTGCGTGATAAAGCATCAGGTAGTCATCGATTTCTGTGTGTATAACAATGATATATCCTGGTACTGTATACTGACATCTGTTACTGTATCCGTCTGGTATGTGTATACTCTTGAGCATGTTCAATGCAGCTATTATGATAAATATTATCAATGTATAAGCCTTAAGTTTATTCTTCACGCATCAAGCATTTGAAAGAACTTTTTTTTCATCAAAATTTGCTTATATATATCATTTTCATTTGAAAAATAATAATACCGGGTAATAAAACACCCAGAAAATATCATAAGATTATGTATTTCAGTATTCAGATCAGAACTATAATGTCATTCAGATTCACTGGAGAACTGGTGGCAGCTAGCTATAGCTGCATCACTATACTTTCTACTGTACATTATGTAAACCAGCTTTCTTTCCTGACTATCAAATTTCAGGACTTTCATTTCAAAACAAGTTCATATTTCGAGTGATTACCATGACAACTGAAACTGCAAAATAAGATAACTATCTTTACAATTTAATTAGGGTTTTACTAAATATATGAAATCCAACGATTTACCATACTAAATAACAATTTTGAAAATTTGACGGATTTGGGGGCCAAAAAGGGCCCAAACCATATATAGTCCTTAAAAATTTAAACTATGACTGTTTGGTTAAGTTATTCACAACAGTAATTGCTATCAATCTGTATATATATATACAAATGTGTATGTAACTCATGAAATGAAATGTAAACATTAACATAAATGTACACTGAAATTATTTCTTTAAATTTTTTAATCTATGAGACTGATGGACGAGCAGCCAATAAAACTGCACTTAATCAGCAAAAGGTCAAATAAATGTACCTGAACGAGTTAATGGCAGATGTTAAAGTAAATCTGTTTTTATACTGCAATTGACCACTATCTGCCACCTAATTGTTTTAGATTGAGATCTACTGACCAAATTGCTGACCACTGTATGACCAGTGTATTGTGACTATATATATAGCTAGGTCAGACATATACATGTTGTGCTGTTTTACAAAGGCTTATTTACATACAATAATAAAATGAATGTCTATGCACCAATTTACGGCCCTTGGGGCCCCTTATTGCCTTCAATTAAAATAGTTCTGGAAAACCCAGCAATAGCATAAAGTAGCCTCTATATAAGAGGTTATAACAATGCCTTATCTAAGCAGACTATTTAACAATCAATTAGCCTGCTCTCTCCCGGCAGAGAAGGCAGATTAGCCAGATAGAACATGACCTGATCAATAATGGTTAGGACCTGTCCAGATCAATCATTACAACCATTCTATTGTTTAACCGGCTATTTCTCTGACCGGCTCGTCTAGAAAGCACTTTGCTGATGTTTGTTTCCATGGTAATACATATCGCTTTCCAGATAAAATTAAATTGTCTTGTACAGTACAAGTATATATATATATATCATGAATGCCAATCGTAAAACAAAGATGTTAAACTGAAGATATATACTAATCTTATATACAGAATCTGATGTATTTGGAATGGATCAGATTAAAGATATATACACTATAGATATATACAGTCTAGACTGTATATATATAGACCCTGTCCTGAGTAATATAAGCGACAGAGAAAGAATGGACTTTATGTATGGATGTAACAGGATGCAGGATTTACAATAAGTTCAATACCTGCCTCTGCCAGGGATTGAACTTTGGACCTCTGGATTAATAGTCTGACACTCAACCGATGGAGCTTAACAGAAGTTCTCTCTAGTCGAACTGAGCGAACTGAGCGGTACATTGCCCAGGGTTACATAGACAAGTGGTATTTAATACACAGGTCAAATTGTACTTGTGTTGACCATTTTGGAGTCCATGAAAGTGGTTCTATTATAGGCAGGAGGTCTTTATAGAGAGGTTGTCTCAGAGACAGGTTTATGTATGTCACCATCCTCTTTATTAACAATGACCAACTAGTTATATATGATTTCAGACATTTTTCCAACTGGTAATATATCAGGGGTTTCAATATCAGGCGGTACCTGTTACTTTTTGCCACTTAAACCTAGCTGTGGTACGGTACCGCCTGATTTGGGCTAAATTAAATTAAATAGTATCCAGATAGTATAAAAAGTACCCCTTAAAATTGCAATTGTACTGCCTTTCCTGAAAGATAATGAAATCCCTGATTATGATTTCGATTGTTCACCACCCTATTGGTTGCAAGTTTGAAACCCATCATACCGCTGCGGCAGTACTAGTTGTTAGGTTATTATTTGTAGATCAATAGATTTTTTCCAGAAACTCTGGCTTTCCTTCTCCTCCTTAGTTTTAAGATTTTGTTTGTCTCCAGTGAATTACCTTGGCTGTTAATAGGACAACAACATTATTCATGTTTTACAATGTATAGCTACTGTTTGTAGAGTTTGAAAACACAAATGGTTTGTTTGTTTGTTTGTTTCTGTATTGATCATGATGTACCTCTTACTTATATCCAATTACTTATATATTTTAGCTCTTCTTTTGATCATCATGACCTTTATATTGTTACTTTACAGGAACACAAACAACCCAGCTATGTAATAATGATTTGACACCCGATCAGCTAAAAGCCGCCCTCCATTACAAGTCGGTGCCCCGTCAACTGTACAATGCCGGAAACTTTACGCGGGACTCGGCGGCCACAGATATTGTTACCTGTATCTTAAGTTGTTGTGATCAGCTGACATGTGATACAGTCTTATACCACAATAATACATGTTATCATATCAAGTGCAATGTATCATGGGAAGGGTCATGTGACCCCACTACAAGCTCAGATGAAAAATTCAATAGCACCGTTTACGTTGAGGTTCGGTCTGTAGGTAAGTACAAGTAAAGATTCTATGAATATATATCAATAGGGTATGTAGGGCTATTTCATTGACATGGGGAAAACTCTAAATTATAGTAAAATCCCCTAAACACATCCATCCCCCCATTTTAGCTGTTTTTGAAATTTCACAATTTGGTTGTACAGGGATTTCCTGGATGCAGGTTTTCTGCGTCTCTGACGCACAAAAATGCCTAGGGACTCCTAAAATAAAATGACGGGAGTCCTTTGGACTCAATGTGGAAGGAATTTAAAATGAAAATTACAGGTTAATTAGATAAAGTAGAATCAATAATTGTCTATTTTTCAAAAGCATATACAGTTATTACAGTACAAGATATATTTTCTGATATAGCATAGAAAGTTTTACAATAAATTTTAACAAACGTCTCCAATGTTTTTATAAGGGTACTCCCAAACTTCTAAACTTCAAACCTAGGAGTTCCTGGGAATGCCAAAGTTAAAACCGGGAGGGAAATCCCTGGTTGTATATACTTGATACATAAATTTTCAATGTTCCGCGGATACAAGTTTAGCGACCACAGCAATGTACACAGCAATGTCCTGCGGAAATTGCAATATTCTGAAAATACATCCCCTCCAAAAAAAACCTGGCTATATAGGGTTTGCTTGATATCAGTTCAGTATCATGATTAGAAAATACTATTATCAGAATCTCCAATTAAATTGTAATCAAGCTTTTTATGCCACTTTACTGAAATGCAGAATAGTACAGAACATATTATTTATAAGTGTCACCCATATCTGTCCAGTTTTATCTTGCTCTATCTAAATTTCAGACATTTTGAATTTTCTTGTTAAAATATAGTGCTGGGTTTTTCAGAATATGTTACTCAGTCTCCACCAACATCTGGCAGCGGACGAAAGTCATGTGACCTTCAATCACACGCTGGCTGTCCAGAACATGAAGAATGCAAGTTAAACAGTGAGATGCAGGCGGAATGTCAGTGTATTAGTGGATATACGCGGGATCGAAACGCAATATGTACAGGTACATAGACAATATTATTCAGAAAAGAAAGAAAATCTTGTTTAGAAATGAAAAAAAAAAAAAATCTATTGTTTTGAGGCCCATGTCATTAAAAATGTTGGGTTAATGAAAATATCTTGTGAAACAACAAATAAGATATTTGCTTTTTAACAATACTTTCATTTGAAGCAAAGAAAATTTTTAAAAATTAATGAATGATAAAGTACTTTTGAGTTAAGAATGAATTGAAATTTCCATTGTTATTTTATATATTTTATATAGTTTCAGATGATAAGCCTACACTAGTATCGTGTGTGGTTGGTCTGTCAGAATCGTGTGGTGAGAATGAACGTTGTTATGCCCCGGATCAGTTGAGTACCAGTGCTGGTCAGTGTGTGTGTCTAGAGGGCTTCCATAGAGATAACTCACAGCAGTGTGTCAGTGATAAAGGTAAAGTCAGTTGTCTTTATAGGACATAATTATCTCCCTTTGATAAGTCACATAATTGTCTTTCCTGAATTAAATATGTATCCATTATGTGTTCATCATTTGACTTGATTTATAAGTTGTAACTTTGTAAATATTATAGTAATATTCGCTTTTTAAATTGTTTACAAGACATGTTGTCTCCCTTACAAGACATATTGACTCCCCTTACACGACATATTGTCTCCCCTGTAATAATACCATTCCATCTTTATTGTAAACCATGGTTATCTTCCCTATATCTGGATACTGATTTCTCCCATACTTCACAGGGATATCCCTTGGTTGCTAGGGAAAAGATATATTTATCTTACACAGGGGGGGTGTAAAGACAGCTCACAAGCGCTAGACAATAACGTGACGTCATCAATACATGTGGCGTAACTGCGGTGCGCATTGTAGATGACGTCATCAATTTTGACGCATAACACGTTCCTGCGATCATGGCGTGATGAAAAAGCTGGAAACCATGTGGAATTTCATCACTTTTTCTACTGAGTATGGGAGAAAAAGAATCCAACATGGGTCTGTGAAGTGGACAGGGATATCTCGTGAAAGATTTTGGCCGTCAACCCTCGGCAAGCCTCGGGTTGACCGGCCAAAATCTTTCACTTGGGTTGAGATATCCCTGTCCACTTCACAGACCCATGTAATATTCTATTAATCTGTTAGTTTAATCCTGTCAGTTATCTTCCATCCTCTACCTTTATGTCTTAGCCATTAGATTGGAGGGTGAGGGGAGTGGTGTATAAAATGCTACATATGCCTGTCATTTTCTGTTGTGTTCCATTTGTACGATTTGAAATAGTTTCACAATCCAAATTAGACCTGGTTTTAGATATTTTATTGATATACTGTTTCTTAAAAAGCACTGTAAGTATTAAAAAATGTCTATTAATATCTCTTGTTAAGAAAATTGATAAAAAAGTCCTGTTAATCTAAGAAATGGCATATCAATTAACCAAATATTATTGTTACAGAAGCGCCTTCACTGTGTGATGTTGATAAGAAGGACCAGTGTGGTATCAATGAACGCTGTCAAGTACCGGAGGGGCTGCCGACCCACTTAGGGACGTGTGTGTGTGTGACAGGATACCATCGTAACAAAGATAGTCAGTGTGTCATCGATCCTGGTACGTTGTTTGCACATGTTCGCTGGGATATAAAGTGTTAGTTCTATACAACTTTGATCTGTTTTGAATATACAAGAAAAATGAAAAAAGCATTATAAGGTTAACACGATTATGAAAAAAAAAGACTTGTACAAGTCTGATAATATGTTTTGTTGTTATCAGGACAACCTGCAATGACCCCTTCAACCCCTGAATCTACCACAATTGGGCTTCCCTTATTGAAGATGAAAACCTGTACCTACGGCATCCCCGGAACTTGTCCTGATCACATGATCTGTTTTATCCCCGAGGCCTCAAAGAAACGTACTGGTCTGTGCACCTGTGACACTGGCTACGAGATGGACCAGGAGGCTCAATGTCACCCAAAAGGTAGGACAGGTATTTTAAGGGAGGCAACTCAAGTTGGCCAACTATTGTCTGAACAAATAATGTTTTCTTTTCGTTCATTACAAGTGATTGTAAAGATGGCCATTCTTAAAAACTGAGGCACAGAATGACACAACATTCACTCTCAATTTACTCCATGTTTGTGGATCCATTGTAAACCTTAGAGATATACATTTAGTTAAAAGTTTTTAGTTATAATAAATTGTACTTAATCATAGGGTATAAATTTTGGTCAGGACAAACTTAGTGCTTCAAACTGAAAGTGTCTATAGTTAAACAAGTTTGAGGGAAAGGAATCATGCTGTCAGACATCTCTAATTTTCCCAACTGATAGATACTTACATTGTTATTGATCAAGGGAAGATTAGAAAAGCAAATCTAGGTTAATCATAATTATATCTGTACGGTAATTAATGTTTGAAGTAAATATGCTTGTGTAATGTATATGTAGACAGGTGAAACATACCAGTACGTCATGTATGCATGTGTGTGCTCTGTGAGTGGGTATTCGTAAGTCGTCGCGCAGTATATTTCAATCCAATAAAGTGTAGACTGGAAGACCCACGTTGTTGTTAATTACACACCCCGTCTACATATATATATCTATCACATAACTAGCCCGTCTAGCCATGTCATACGGCCATGTCATAAATATCATAAGACACATGTGTAATAACACACTATTATGACGTCACAGGTAGTTATGACGTCATAATCTATACAACGTCACATGATTGTATCAGTAGACTGAAACGTCACATCCACGCCGTATTTCTACTGTTTTATAAAGAGACGAAATCTAAAGTTTTTCTTATAATTCTAAGTAATAAAAGTTATGTGATAAATAGAATCTTACACTGGTGCCTAAAGGCTCGTGGCATATCAAATTATTGAACTCGTTTGAAAAATTTCATATCACATGCAATATCCTCTGTATCTGATACTGTAAAACATAACATAGGCAATAATCACATTCAGAGCTGTACTTATGAACACAATGCTTTGTAAATGACCTGTATTGTCAACAATAATATTTGACATTTCTTGGTTGAATGGTTTAGTGATAAAATAAGAAAATGATATTATTGTGTCTATTTGTCTGAAATACAGTAAACTGATTTAAATATATTCAATCCTAATTATAATCTGTTTTCAGTTTAATGATACATGTGAGAGTGTATATATATATATATAGGCATTATTAATCTCCTAGTATGTTAAATTATTAGATGTTTAATTTGAATGCATTTGTAACCAAAATGGCTTTTGAAGCAATCGTGCGTTAAGTTGCAGAGATAGATAATGTTTACACATCAATGAATCCATTGAAGTGTGGTGATTTAAAATTTAATTGACACTTTTATTTGCCTTGGTGATTTAAATATTGATAAAAATTTTGTTTGCTAGATTATTTTAAATACAATAACTTACTTATTTACATGTAAGTTTCATATATAAAGGCAGTAGTATACCATATATAACTCACACACTGGGTGATTAAAAGAAAATGAGGAAAGTGTACTACAGGGACTGCTGTTTTGTTAAATGATCAAAAAGTAAACTTTGGAAAAAAATCAAGTATAAATGTGTTTTCAGATATTACATTGCAGAAACTTTGCTCTGTGTTTTGCTAAATGGGATTTTTTATCAAAACTTTAATTGTAAGGAATGAGTTTTCTTTTTGTAATATGTTTCATTGTTTTTTACACAGGTGAAAGTGATTCAGCGGCAGCTACTGAGCCGACCATAGAAAAACATGTAAGTACCTAGTAGATGTTCAGATTAAATATTACTGTAAAGCTGGTCATTTTTGTGAGGATGATATTTTCGTGATTTTGCAGGACATGGTTTTATCCCAAAAATTTCATCAGCGAACCATTGAGACATGGTTGAATCATATATAACCTAAATGCTGGACAGCGAACAATTTAAATTGCTTCTATTTAGTTCTCATATTATAGCTAGAATAACAGAAAAAAATCGACCTGCATAAGCAATCTAATTAAAATTAGACTTGTAATTCCATTCCAATACGATAATCTACGTTACACTCTAATACAAGATCTAACAGAGCCCCATTGAGGTCACCTCAGCATGACCTCTGGCTTAGAATCGGAACATCTCGGGAAGTACTCTTAGCCGTTTACTCTTCCGAATGAATCAACCACACCGAAGATATGGGTCATGTAAGATCTTGTATTGGAGTGTAACGTAGAGTATCGTAGTGCAGCGGAATTACAAGTCTAATTTTAATTAGATTGCCTGCTTAAGTATCCAGTTATATCAATAAGGTATTACACAAGGGAACAGATTCTTAAGTTTATAAACCATTGATGAGAAGATAGTATTTTTAGCCCACCATCATCAGATGGTGGGCTATTCAAATCGCCTTTCGCCCATGGTCCGTCGTCCATCCTTAAACAATGCTTGTTACCAC
Organism: Argopecten irradians irradians; assembly: GCA_004382745.1. Lineage (NCBI taxonomy): Eukaryota > Metazoa > Mollusca > Bivalvia > Pectinida > Pectinidae > Argopecten > Argopecten irradians. Next base: position 1,082,285 of record SAYR01039446.1, read on the forward strand.
TATTTCTTAGAAAGTACTAAAGGGATCTGTCTCAAATTTCTTATGTAGGTTCCCCTAAAGCCCTAGGAGTGTCATATAGATTTTGAGACTGATCGAAAAAACAATATGGCCCCCATCCATCTTGGATTTTGGCTGTTGTTGTTTGTTACCGCTATTTTGCAGAAAATACTGAAGGGATCTGTCTCAAAATTCATATGTAGTTCCCCTAGGGCCTTTGGAGTGTCATAGTGATTTTGAAACTGATCGGAAAAACAATATGACTGCAATTAATTGAAGACATAGATTAATATTTGGTGGGTGCCTAGATCCCTCTGGGATATCTTGTTAGTAATGAAGGCTAACATGGAAAGTTTCTCTCATATCACATCATATGAAGGAGTCTATTTCTCTTATATAATATCACATAATTTTAGAGTGAACTAGATTATTTGGTGAAAATATTATGTTTTCTACTTCCTGGTTCGGTTATTGAAGACATAATTTCTTATATTTTCACTGCAGTTACACTATGTAACCTTACCAAGTGCAGTTGGCATTCACATAGTCTATGAACTTCAAGCGTTTATTATGACGTCATTATAATTGAGACGTCACAACTGTCGTGCCAGTGATCACGAAAAATGTTCATATGGCTGTTCCATCCTTGACGATAAGGAACGATTTATTCATTATAAATGCAAAATTCCTTGGGATTTCATCATAAAATTATCACCAAATGTAAATATAAGCAGTGTACGTCTTTCACTTGTCTAATTACCCTTACCTATGTTTTCTTTTTGTTCTACAGATGGGAGGAAAGGTGGTTCCAAAGAAACAGAAAATAGCATCAACCACGCCTATAGTACCTGGAAGTAAGACATATATGTGTAGGAGGCTATCACAGCAGATATTCTATCTACCAAATTATTTTAGTATCAACTTTATTGTGTATAATCTGTCATTGTTTCATGGTTGTTGTTGAATAATGATCGACTTTGTTGTGAATAAACTTTTATTGTTTCATACATATATGGTTGCTGATGAATAATGAATATAAAAACAACACATTTGGTCACTGTTATATGTTACTGAAAATGTCTGTCTGGAAAAACATCCATGAATATTTCTTCCCATGAAATACTTTGAAATCTTCAACCATGAAAGAGAGTACACTAGAACATTTGATGTTTTACAGTGGTTGTCTGATTGTTGTCTTTTTACTGTGTTCTATTTCAAAATATAGTTGTACTGTTTGTGAGCTGGCTGTTTGAATCTGTGAATTGTTGTTGAACAGTATTTGATAAAGTTACTATTTACTTCTCTCAGTCACGATTTTTTTACTTACATACATGTTACTGATATGACCTTGATCTTATGATTGATATGACCTTGACCCCTATGTTGCAGTACAAGAATTGACGGTTTCTGTGGAAGACAACAAAGTTATCCAGCTGCCAAGGGATCGTGTCACTCTGAATGCATTTGTGTTGGAAAGCAAAGCGAAAGGTAGGTTAATTATCAACCTACAACTTTATCATTTACTTCACCTTCGATACTCAAGGGGTTACTTTCACTGTTGTTATATCCATCCCTTGACTATGTCATAGCAAAAATGTAGGTGTCTCAAGAGAAAAACAGACTGACCAATCACAGGCCTGCAGATAAGCAGGAAGTTTGGTCCTTTGACGTACATTAAAAAATCAAATATCATTAGCCTCTATGGCTTTAAAGGTCTATGTGTAATCTGAGAATCTGCTGGCCTTTAATTGGTTATTTCATTTAACTGAAATGCCATTATTAGTCCCCTGCCAGTGTAACCGATGTTTGTTCCCGTCTGTCTGTCTGTTGGTCCCTCCTTCCATCAGTCCGACTGTCCCTTCACACAATGGTAGCATATAGGAAAATACAGATTGGGATTGAATTATGGTTCAAAAGGTCAACTACAAACTTATAAGGTTACTGTTATTAAAAATAGATTGTTAAAAAAATTATAGTTTCCAGATGATAACTTCAGAACATATCAACAGATTCTGATCAAACATCACACAATGGTAGCATATGAGAGAATACAACTGGGATTTAATTTGGGGTCAAAAGGTCAACAACAAAGGTCACTGTTACTGAAAATAGATTGTTACACAAATTTTAGTTTACGGATGATAACTTGAGAATGCAACAACAGAAATTGTTCAAACTTCAGACATTGGTAACATAGGAAATAACATAAATTTGGATTTAATTTTGGGGCAAAAGGTCAACTACAAAGGTTACTTACTAAAAATAGATTGTTTCACAAGTTTTAGTTTTCAGAAGATAACTTGAAAACACATCAACAAAATTTGTTCAAACTTCATACAATGATAGCATAAATAGGCAATAATAATCTGACATTGATTAGTAAATGTAATTGATGGCACGGGATGTGTGCTGCTTGCAACACTTACTGTAAGCTTTTTTTTTTTCCTATCAGATGAAACGTTTGGCTATGAATGGACACTAATTGCCTCCCCTGCTGGTGCAGAGACGGGTACAATGGTTGGAAAAAACACAGATACTCTTACTCTAACAAAGGTTTGTACTGGCCACCTAACCAGATACTCTTACTCTAACAAAGGTTTGTACTCACCACCCAACCAGATACTCTTACTCTAACAAAGGTTTGTACTTGACACCTAACCAGATACTCTTACTCTAACAAAGGTTTGTACTCGACACCTAACCAGATACTCTTACTCTAACAAAGGTTTGTACTGGCCACCTAACCAGATACTCTTACTCTAACAAAGGTTTGTACTGGCCACCTAACCAGATACTCTTACTCTAACAAAGGTTTGTACTGGCCACCTAACCAGATACTCTTACTCTAACAAAGGTTTGTACTCGCCACCTAACCAGATACTCTTACTCTAACAAAGGTTTGTACTGGCCACCTAACCAGATACTCTTACTCTAACAAAGGTTTGTACTCGCCACCTAACCAGATACTCTTACTCTAACAAAGGTTTGTACTGGCCACCTAACCAGATACTCTTACTCTAACAAAGGTTTGTACTCGCCACCTAACCAGATACTCTTACTCTAACAAAGGTTTGTACTCGCCACCTAACCAGATACTCTTACTCTAACAAAGGTTTGTACTGGCCACCTAACCAGATACTCTTACTCTAACAAAGGTTTGTACTCGCCACCTAACCAGATACTCTTACTCTAACAAAGGTTTGTACTCGCCACCTAACCAGATACTCTTACTCTAACAAAGGTTTGTACTCGCCACCTAACCAGATACTCTTACTCTAACAAAGGTTTGTACTCGCCACCTAACCAGATACTCTTACTCTAACAAAGGTTTGTACTCGCCACCTAACCAGATACTCTTACTCTAACAAAGGTTTGTACTCGCCACCTAACCAGATACTCTTACTCTAACAAAGGTTTGTACTCGCCACCTAACCAGATACTCTTACTCTAACAAAGGTTTGTACTCGCCACCTAACCAGATACTCTTACTCTAACAAAGGTTTGTACTGGCCACCTAACCAGATACTCTTACTCTAACAAAGGTTTGTACTTACCACCTAACCAGATACTCTTTCTCTAACAAAGGTTTGTACTGGCCACCTAACCAGGTACTCTTACTCTAACAAAGGTTTGTACTCGCCACCTAACCAGATACTCTTACTCTAACAAAGGTTTGTACTCGCCACCTAACCAGATACTCTTACTCTAACAAAGGTTTGTACTGGCCACCTAACCAGATACTCTTACTCTAACAAAGGTTTGTACTCGCCACCTAACCAGATACTCTTACTCTAACAAAGGTTTGTACTCGCCACCTAACCAGATACTCTTACTCTAACAAAGGTTTGTACTAGCCACCTAACCAGATTTATAAATCCTGTTTTTAGCCTACCATCATCAGTTGGTTGGCTTTTCAAATCGCCTGTTGTCCATGATCTATCCTTATAGATACAGGTGTTTTCAGATACCAAATCGACGTGGACAAAGTATGATTTATCATTGATAAGTCACACTTTCCAGTGATTGTGATGTCACAAAAATCATGTCAAAATATGATGTCGCAATTACTGCAGTTGGTGCTAATGAATGGTAAGGTATTGTTTCGTTATCTCAAAATTAACATACAATATGTATTCTTGTTACCACTATTTATGCAACAAAAAGTAACATATTGAAGAAATGTCTCAAATTTCCTTTTTAGTCTCCCTTTGGGGCCTAGTTATGCATATTGCATTTTGAAATACTTATTTCAACAAGATCGTCAACAGAAAGTTATTTCAACAAGATTTTCAACAAAAAAACTCTTGGCATTTGATAGCTGAATCTTGATACAGCTATTTTTCAGAAGGTATTAAATGGCATTAAGACTCCCATTGGGCCCTAGATAGTTATTCATATTGTAAAATCTTTGATAGTGGATAGTTTGTCTGTTCACCAAATATTTCATGTAAGTCATTTCTTTTTTGTCTCTTCAGTTGATAGCTGGCTTGTACACATTCAAGATCAAAGTAACAGGACAGAATCGTGAAGGATCTGCCATGGTGAACGTCACAGTTAAACCAGGTAAGTAGTATGTAATAAAAAATCTAAGGTCAAATAAAATATGTGTATCCTCTAACACTTTCAAAGGAAGGTTTTTTATGAAAAACACCTTTATGGGATATTTCTTGCAATGAAAACCTGAAATAGACTTAACCTAACCTTATATAGACAATGGGTTTGGAACTCTCAGTTTTCTTGGTATTTTATGACAAAATCTATGCTACAAAAAATTCTCATTTTGTGCAAAGCAAAAATATTTCATGTTGCTATTTGTTTGCTTGATTATTAAGAATTTAGGAGAAAACATCATTAAAAGTTGTTTTTTATCACTATTTAATGTTGCGTGCATTTGTTGTCTTATTTAATCAGCCTTTGTTGATTTTGGAAAGAGAGTAAACCCTGTCCGGATATAGCTTGTAGATATGACTGTGGTTTAGATAATATGTGACCCTTGACCTCATTTTATAGGTTCGATACGGGGATTTCATATCCATTAATGGATACACCTCTGTTAATAATAACTAGCCATCAAATATTGACATGTCCTATTGAGTAAAATTTGTTTTGATTTTTTTTCAGCTGCGAGGAAGAACCAACCCCCAGTAGCCATTATAAAACCAGCCAAACAAACAATTAAAGTGCCCAACCTCGCCATCCTGGATGGCTCAGGTAAGTCACATTGGAGTTATCTCCCCCTTCTATAACAGTATGTAGATATCTGGCATTCTCTGGCCACTAACTAAGACCAGACATACGATAGTCTTGTTCCGTTGTTATTCTTCAGGATGTTGTTATGTGGTTAACAAATTCTTTGTTCTTTGGATGGAGTAGCCATATTTGTTTACCATTTTGGCACGCTATCTACTGGTTGTAGAATTCACAGACGAAACCTGATCAGACTCCTGTTCAGAGATGAATGTCTGTATAATGCAAGACTCTGTAGACATATCGAGGGTTGTTTACCCTTTAGTACTTTGAAAAGTGTTCTGTTTACAATTGTTGTAGAATTGATGCCTAGAGTTTAGATTGGTTATTAAGAATGAACCATTTTTATGTGCCTTATATTTGCCAGCAAAGTATAGAAGATAAAACTAGATATTTCCTTGAGTTACCTGCCCTTCTCATACTATTGGTAATCATCAAATAAAGGAATGTCATTGGAGTTGTTTTCCTCAATAAGACTTGTCTGCACTTGTAAGAGTTGTCTGCTGTGTCCTTATAAGAGTTGTCTGCCCTTGTATTTCTAGTCGGTAAGAGTTGTCTGCCTTTGTATTTCTAGTGAGTACAGACGATGATAAGATCGTGACGTACCACTGGGAGGAAGTGAGTGGACCGATACAAGACCAACAGTTCAAAGACAACACCGCCATCCTGAAGCTGAAGAATTTAGCTCCAGGGAAATACCAGTTCAAGTAAGTCCTGGACAGGTGTATCAGATGTTAGCATAAATAGGACTGGAGATCATATTTGTAAAAATTTATGGATTTAAATTTACAGCGCAGTCATCTTGATGCCAATAGTCCAGAAAACTTGTATTGAAATCAGGGAAAATTTTTCAATTCTGACAGTTTGGACTTATCAAGGGTCCACTGCATTAAACTGCTACCTCCTATTCCTGTTTAGTGATCAGTAAAGAGGGCTCTGATATTTACCGTATCATTAATTTGTTTTCTTCAGATTGACAGTAACCGATTCAGATGGAGCCAAAAACTCGACCATCGCCAATGTCACTGTCATCAAAGGTAACGTCACTACTACATGTTGCTTTTAAATGGTAACTTATAGGAAACACAGTGTTGTCTAATATCCTATTTCAATCATTTAAGATTTGTATATGTATGGACAGAGAAACAGAGGTTCCCCAACAAGTGACTGTTGTTTATCATGTTTATCACACTTGAGTTTAATAGTTGATTTTCATATTTTAAAAAGACATGAGCTTTAGCGAGTGTCTTTTGAAAATTTGTAAATTAAGTAACAAGAGTTTAAATAAACATGATAAACAACAGTCAAAGTTGAGGAACTTATGTATCCCATAACTTTAATGCCTATATTTATACCGTGGTGACCATTTTCTCGTCTTCATTGAGGGAAACTTCGAACCATACAATGTGTAGTGATATCTTTCTGCCATAAAATAGAGAGCCAATATTCTATTTTTTAATACTGTGAATAAGCAACAACCCGTTAAACAGTAAATACAATGATATTTAAAAGAAATGCGCTATGAAAAGTAGCCAGAAGTTGAGACCCAATCAGAATCAAGAGATCTTGGATTTGACCAATCGGAGGTGCCGTAGATGTTTACACACTAATATACGATATACATAAATGATAACCAACTGCTATGGAATTAATCACATGGGTTTTCCATTGTGATACATGCATAGTTATGGGATAAATTACAAGTAAACAAAGCCAAATAAGAACATTTACAAACTGCACTTTCTTCACTTATCTATATTTCTAGTAGCAAGATAACTTATGGTGTAAAATATTTTCAAGATATGTCAAGTCTTTGCTTAAAGTTCTTAAGAAGGAAACCAGTGAAAAGTAATTACAATGTAGTCTAAGGGGGCAAGTAACATGATGTAGTTAATTAACACTGGAATGAAAAATATGAGTGTTATACAAAAACAAATAATGAACTGTTGAATACTCTCCTCCCCAGAACTGGACTACCCTCCTAAAGCCAACGCCGGGTCGGATATCATCATCCGCCTGCCACAGAACACCGTACAACTATGTGGAAACATGAGTACAGATGATAAAGGCATCGTATCGTACGAGTGGATCAAGTCAGCTGATGATAAACTCACAGCGGATATGTCTGTTAGTATTAATGATATCAGGATCTTTGGACTTGTTATGTTGTACTTTCAGCTATTGACAAGTTTTTGACTCGGTTATTGAACTTGTCATACTTCAAGTGTATGACCTTATTAACTTGCAGCAATGTTTTTCAAGTTTATACAGTGCTATAATGTTAACCTTGAGCTCTTTAGGGGACGGATGTGTCATGATGTATCCAATGTGTGTATGACCTTGACCTTACTCTTTGAGAGCACATGACCTTGACTTAAGTTCTATATTGTTATATAGCTTGGCTTTCAGTTAATGTTTTCCTATGTTTGTGTATAACCTTGAACTTTCTCTTTTGAGTGTGCATAACCTTGAATATTGCTATATAGATTAACCTTGACCTTTTTTTATCCTCAGGGAGTGAGATCTGTGTGTCTAACCCTGTCCAATCTACAGGAAGGTGACTATGCCTTCACACTCAAGGTCACAGATACCGCCCAGCAAACCTCCTCAGCAGACGTCCATGTTTTTGTTAAATCAGGTAACAAAAATAATTTACTAATGCTTAATCCTAAATTATCGTGTTTACATGTGGTGTCTGATCAAGAACCAAGTAGAAGTAGAAGTCTCATTCAGATTTATTTCAGACTTTTACAAAAATTCACCCTTTAACTGTATAATCAATGTAAACAGTCATTATTTATATGTTGATTGAGTCAGTCACTGATTCAAGGAGACAGTTTAGTACATGACAATTCTTTTGATTTGATTTATAAAATTTTCAGTCTGTCATGAATTTCAAATCAAAGGAGGTTTGAGTAATGAATGAGTGATCAGTTAGACTTGCCTTCTCTTTTATACATCTGGAATGTGTTATCCTAGTTGATATCATTAATCTTTGATTGTAACAATGACTTGTTTTCTGTAGAGGTAAACAAACCACCCGTGGCGGTGACCGGATTCCGTACAACAGTGAACCTGCCCCTCGACTACATCGTATTGGACGGCAGTAAGAGTACTGACGACCATTCTATAGCTCACTACCAGTGGATGATGATTAAGTAAGTCCTCATATCCCTCCTTCTCTCATTTCTCACCTCTCCAACTCTCTCCCTCCTCCTACTCCCTCTTCTTACCTTCTCTTCCCTATTTCCTTAACCCTTCCTATCACTCCCTTTCCTATCTCTCTTCTCTCCTCTCACTTCGTTTTCTTTCTCCTCTCTTTTCGTCTTACCTTCATCCTCACTATTATCTCAATGCTCACTCGTCCCCTTTCCCCAACCTTCCTTCTCATAACACACCTCCTCCCCACCTCTTTTTTCCTCCCTTTTAATCTCTGCATCCTCTCTCTCCCAACATTTTGTTTCAGCTGTAAGATAAAGTAACATTAAGAGCATCAGGTGAACAAAAAGAAAACTCCAGAAGGAGAAATTCTTAAGAACCAACATCCTGCCATGAGTTCGTGTGTGTTGTGGTTCATCTCCTTGGTCGACAGGAGGATCTTAGTGGATACAGAGCCCTCTTAAAAACATAGTAGAATCATCGAATAAATAAGAGTACCTGGCTCAGGGATTGCAGCTCTTATTTTTTCGATGATTAAGAGCTTCAGTTAACATTCATTAACTCTCCATTGATGACCATGAACTTTCATTGACTTTCTTCCCTATATAGAGCCGACCTTTATTATGTAACACTCCCTTTTCACAGTGGTCCTCCTGACGTGACTCTAGAGGACTCCACTAAAGCCATAGCCAGGTTAACAGGGAACATCGCTGTGGGACAGTACCACTTTACCCTGACTGTGGCTGACGAGGAGGAACTCCACTCTACAGCTCAGCTGTTTGTCATAGTCGAGGAAAGTAAGTAATCCACACTCAGTTGAGAACTATACTCAATGAATTCTTAGACTTTCCCATATTCGTACCTATAAGTGATAGAAAAGTGCCCAGCGTCCATTTGTAGAAAACATTTTAAAGATGAGAAAGTCTCAAACAATGCATTCATTATCTATGTCAAGTTAATTAAGAGTTAAGGAAGTAAAAGTCTTCAAATATTTGTATACAAGCCAACACTGGCTCTGATTTCTCAAAACAAAAGTGCAAACTCAAGTCAAATCTTAAGTTTTCTTCTTAAAATGATATGTTCTTATGTAACTTTAAAACTTGACTCAAGCCAATTTTAACTTATGTATGTTTCAAGAAATCGCCTCCTGGTCATTTAAAATTGAGAAAATTGAAGGATACTAAATGCAGACAAATTTTGGTTAAACTTTCTAAAAATTATTGCATAAAGTAATCAATTTGCAAAAAATGGAATAGATTAGAGAAACCGTACAGTATTCATATTCTTTTCTTTGGGTAATATTGGCTTTGAGTTAAAAGTAAAATTACAAAACCTAAAATCTTAATTTAAATAGAAAGAAATAGTTTTGTAAAGCTGTGATTTTACAGATATAAATGAGAAGTTTTGTAAAGCTGTGATTTTACAGATATAAATGAGAAATTTTGTAAAGCTGTGATTTTGCAGATATACTGGGTAAATGAGAAATTTTGTAAAGCTGTGATTTTACAGAAATAAATGAGAAATTTTGTAAAGCTGTGATTTAACAGATATAAATGAGAAATTTTGTAAAGCTGTGATTTTACAGATATAAATGAGAAATTTTGTAAAGCTGTGATTTTACAGAAATAAATTAGAAATTTTGTATAGCTGTGATTTTACAGAAATGAATGAGAAATTTTGTAAAGCTGTGATTTTACAGATATAAATGAGAAGTTTTGTAAAGCTGTTATTTTACAGATATAAATGAGAAGTTTTGTAAAGCTGTGATTTTACAGATATACCGGGTAAATGAGAAATTTTGTAAAGCTGTGATTTTACAGATATAAATGAGAAATTTTGTAAAGCTGTGATTTTACAAATATAAATGAGAAATTTTGTAAAGCTGTGATGTCTTTATACAGATATACCGTATTTTTGCGCGTATAGTGCGCACTTTTTTTCATAATTTATCAAGTGAAAAGTTGGGGGTGCGCACTATACGCAGGTTCATGTACAAGGCATGGCCTGGGTTATGATCACCGACCGGCAGGTCCGAGCTATGCAGTAACATTTTGTACACGTTGTCGTGAAATAATTATGATTAAATACTTGGATCTTTTAGTCAATGGTCAATGCATTTATTCAATATAAAAGGTAAACATCTCTTGAAATTTTTATCTTTAATACCTTGAAAGTCTGTTTTGAGAGCACGTGTGTTCATGACCGGATTCATGTTACGATCGTGAATCTTCAGTAAGGTATCTCCAAATCTAAATGGCTAAATGAATATAGTCTGGAGCTTGAAACGACGTATAAGTGTGTAATTAATTCGTCACATTAGACAGATTACCTTATAAATAAGTTTCTCCTGCATGTGAAAACTTTTGAACTTGCAAATGTTTACGGAAGTGAGTTTAATCCCACATGCAGAGCCAGCAAATTAAATACGAAACTAAAACCTTCCTACATTAACACTGACCAATCGGCACTATAAATGATGGTATGACTGTAAAATTTACTCTTATTACTATCTTTTGAAATGGTTCTGTAAGATATCATCCTGATTTCAATACTAATTGAAATAATTGAGAATACGGAAGCGTGCAGTCAGTAATCAAATATGGCGGCCACCTGTGGTTGATTGGCCTACTCAGTCGGCTTTCCAGCTAATATCTTGGACAATGATTAAATCTAAATGCCGAACAGATACACAATAGACTTGATTGATACCACTTGGAATTACACAAGGTATGGTAAATTATTTGATTGTAAAAACATTGTTGTTGATATCCTCATTATAGTGTCACCGGCAATTCACAAGCTAACTAGGCCTGCTGTTGTGTAAACAAAGTGTCAATCATCGTGTCAAACTCCTCTCGCCAGTTAATTTTAATGAACAGAAGGTTGTTTTAAGCACTGATAAACAATAAGAACCATTTGATTTTGTTCTTCAAGAGTGATTGGAGGCAATGCAAAATGTTAGGAATGAAGATACAAAAACTGAGATTTTTTTTTTGTAAATATTTTTTTTTTTTCAAAATGAAACTCAAAAACGTACCTGCGCACTATACGCGGGTGCGCACTATACGCGGGTGCGCACTATACGCGCAAAAATACGGTAAATGAAAAGTTTTGTAAAGCTGTGATGTATTTTAACAGATATAAATGAAAAGTTTTGTAAAGCTGTGACATCTTTTTACAGATATAAATGAGAAATTTTGCAAAGCTGTGATTTTACAGATATAAATGAGAAGTTTTGTAAAGCTGTGACATCTTTTTACAGATATAAATGAGAAGCCTGTGGCCAGAGCTGGGAAGGATCAGGTGGTCACCCTCCCTCACAGTCTGGTCAAAATAGACGGGTCGCAGTCCTCCGACGACAAGGGAATCACCGACTATACATGGACCAGGAACAGTAAAAGTCTAGCTGCAGGGGTGAGTGAAAAAAAAACCAGAACAGTAAAAGTCTGGCTGAAGGGTCGAGTTAAAAAAAAAAAGGAACAGTAAAAGTCTAGCCGAAGGGGTGAGTGGAAAAAAACCAGAACAGTAAAAGTCTGGCTGAAGGGTCGAGTTAAAAAAATAAAAAAGGAACAGTAAAAGTCTAGCCGAAGGGGTGAGTGGAAAAAAACCAGAACAGTAAAAGTCTGGCTGAAGGGGTGAGTTAAAAAAAAACAGAACAGTAAAAGTCTAGCCGCAAGGGTGAGTGGAAAAAAAACAGAACAGTAAAAGTCTAGCCGCAGGGGTGAGTGAAAAAAAACCAAAACAAAAACGAAACAGTAAAAGTCTGACCACAGGGGTGAGTTAAAAAAACAACTTTGTTTACTTTTAAATTACCATAGAGCCGGATATTTATGGGAACAAATTTTCATGATTTTAGTTTTGATTTATTTCAAACTTCCTTGCCAGTCGCCAGTATGTAAGTGTATAAAGGGTTTTCCTGTGGTAAGAAACCAATGTACATTAGTATGACTGAAGGCAAGGCCTTAAAGGGTGCAGCCATATTTTTCAGTTCCCATTGCTCATACAGTACAATGTTTAAAAGTGCAATATATGGAAATAACGGAGCCAAATTTTCTTTTTATCTTTTATTCATATTTTCACACTCTACACTCTATCCTTGTCCAAAAATCCTCAATTGAGAACACCCCCATTAGAGAACGAAGAAATTTTATTTCTGTAACAGATATTCTGTTTTTGGTCAGCTGATTATATTGGAAGGTGGTCTAAATCATTTGAACGCTTGCAAATAAAGAGTGATAGCACTGAGCTTCTGCTAGATGAAAATTATGTTTGTCAGATCATCAGAGCGTTTGAACTGCTCGATTATATACCAGTAATGAGCTTACTTCAAAGCATCATATCCATGGTGATTACCCATGATTCCCCTACCTATAGGTATAAAAAGAAATGGATGTTGCAATCTAAAGCTGTCAGTGTGTAGGATTGTCATTCTTATATTTTCATGTACGTGTTACCATAGAAGTGCTGCGCCCTTATAACCTGTCGAAACCGATTCCTGTCTGATCTGGATACCTATCTATTCAGATGGGATTATATGTTGTTTTCCTTCCTCATCTTTAGTTTTTAACCCTGTATAATCCATAAACTGTCTACTAGCCTAATACACAGGTCCTGATGAGATCCGAGTTAGACAATCTGATTAAAATACAGATCCTTATAACCACTCTGTTCAATAGAAGATCTGACAACATCCCATTAGGGGTAACGTTCTGGTGATCTTTGGATATGACCAATCAAATTGCTGCTTACAGAATATTGTATGTGGGCGTAACAGTTTCAAAAAGTTTCGCCCAAAGAGCACAACAAACCTTAATGTATATGAAAAATGGGACAGAATGACGTTTTTCAATTGACATTACAATGTGTAGAAAATGTATTTGATCTGAAGTACATGTGGTAGGTATAAAGGTCATAAATATGACCCCTGATGGGATGTTAATCAGATTGCGAGTTAGACAAATGACAGATTTGATAATGTTCACCTTCTGATGCTGATTTGAGCATTAAATTCCAGCCATAATGTTGACAGGCAGGTGTGTTAACACTATACCTACGGATTATGTTATTATTTGATTGTATACATGAATGATAGATTTTATTTGATGTATGACAGGACGTGTTAAATGGATCAGATCACCAGGCCGTTCTACAGCTGACAAACCTGGTGGCAGGACGCTACATCTTCACACTGAAGGTCACGGACGAGGAGGGAATGGAGAGTTCAGACTCTGCATCTCTGGTGGTCAAGGCTGGTAAGCACAAAAATTATATTACTTTAGAGACAAAATCTGCTTATTAATAAATGTTATCATCAAAAGAGCACAAAAATAGTTTATTAGAAATAAAATCAGCTAATTAATAAATGTTATCAACAAAAAAGCACAAAAATATTACTTCAGAAATAAGATCTGCTAAAATGCAACTTTATTTTGAGGCTTGTTATTTTTGTATGGATGATGTTTTCACAAAAAAATTTCATCTTGAAATGTAAGAAATAGACTTACCGTATTTTTGCGCGTATAGTGCACACTTTTTTTCATAAATTATCAAGTGAAAAGTTTGGGTGCACATTATATGCAGGTACAAGGCATGGCCTGGTCCTGGGTCATAATCATCGACCGGCAGGTCCTAACTAAAGAGTGCAGTAACATTTTGTACATGTTGTTGTGATATGGTTATGATTAAATACTTGGATCTTTAAGTCAATGATCAATGTATATATTCAATATAAAAGGAAAACATGTCATCTCTTGAAATTTGTATCTTTAATTCCTTGAAAGTTTGTTTTGGGAGCACATGTGTTCATGACTGGACAAATGTTACGATCATGAATCTTCAGTAAGGTATCTCCAAATCTAAATGGCCAAATGAATATAGTCTGGAGCTTGAAACGATGTATCACATTAAACAGATTACCTTATAAATATGTTTCTCCAGCATGTGAAAAACTTTTGAACTTGCAATGTTCACGGAAGCGAGTGTAATGGCCACATGCAGAGCCAGCAAATTAAATACGAAACTAAAACTTTCTTACATTAATACTGACCAATCGGCACTATAAATGATGGTATAACTGTAAAATTTACTCTTATTACCATTTATTGAAATGGTTGTGTAAGATCTCATCCTGATTTCAATACTAATTCAAATAATTGAGAATACGGAAGTGTGCAGTCAGTACTCAAATACTCAAAAATGTACCTGCGCCCTATATGCGGGTGCGCACTATACACACAAAAATATGGTACATTAAATTACAGTAAGACCTGCTTTAGAGACCACTTCTGTATATAGATCCTTTTCTTGATAAGTGAGTCCCAAATGAGCCATATCAACACATTTTGACCGGTGTATAAAGACCATCTTCTTGTGTATCGGGTGAAATTTCTGAACTGTGACACAAAATGGTAACTGGATTTATGGAAACAGACTGTTTTGATAGAATGTATTGTGATCATGTGGCTGTGCTTTCAGATCCTCATGCTGACGATGTCATTGAAATCCTCATTGATGCAGAAATAAAACAGTTCACGGAGGAAGATAAGGTATACACTTTATAATACACATACTCTATAGATCAAATAAAAGTTCTATTTATTAGATACATGTACTCATAATGAAACTCACAATGATTTCAAAAGAGAACTATTCTGCTCTGTTATCTATTTTGAGAGATTTTCACAATAACCGAGACTTGATTTGCTTTAAGTACTTTACTGTTTGTTTGTCCTTACAGGCCAACTTAGAGCATGAGTTGTCTTTACTGTTTGTTTGTCTTTACAGGCCAACTTAGAGCATGAGTTGTCTTTACTGTTTGTTTGTCCTTACAGGCCAACTTAGAGCATGAGTTGTCTTTACTGCTACCAAAATCACCTAAGGGGGACACCCTGGTACAGATCGACACACTGGAGAAAGAGAAAAGTCAGGGCGTGTAAGTAGGGTCAAGGTCGAGCGACTTTGAGTCGAGGCTGGACGACTCTCAGTAGAATTGAAGTCTGGCTGATTGTAACCAGTCATGACTGTTAATGGAAATAGATGTTAAATCAAATTAAATACACATTAATGTTACATCGAAATTGGTAAAAACATGTTTGTCCTATTTGTGTTCCCTAGAGACAGGTTTGATTGTACATATGTATGTTAGGAATTGTGGTGGCTGAGTGGTTAAGATGTCACAATCTATTACCACAAGCCCTCCACCTCTGGGATGCAGGTTTGAATCCCGTGCGGGGCAATTGCCAGGTACTGACTGCTGGTCAGTGGTTTTTCTCCAGGTACTCAGGCTTTCCTTAAACCAGCAAACCTGGTACGTCCTTACATAACGTACCCTGACTGTTGATGGGATGTTAAACAAATGAAACCAAAACTTACATATGTATTGATGGTAAATCATTAAGTTGATGACAGTTATCACATAATAATGGTGAAATAAAGTTAATGTAAACATAATGAGAGAACATTTTATGAAATGATTAAATTTTGAGACAGAAAACTCATGGTATTTATTTCCTTTTGTTTGTGTTCAGGGTTAGGGTAACGTTTTACGCTCTGACCGTGGGGAAGGATTATAGAGAGTTCCGCAGTGGAATTGAAACACAGAAGGTGCTTAAACGTAAAATTAAAGATTCAGGATCTCATATCCTTAACTTCCGAGTTTTGGCCATCGAAACAGAGGGTAAGTATTCCATAGATTTTTTCTTCATTTCAGGTGAACAGTTGTCATAATGCTTTAAGAAAGATATTGATTTTGTTAAAGGATCAGTGAAGTGAATTACCTGCATCACAAACTTGTTATTTGCTTCTCTGTCAGAGCATGCTTCTACATCTTTTCATCGTAAATTCTCTCTAACAATGCTCATATTTCTTTATATTTTTAGATAATGCCATAAAATTCAAATGATTGAAAATCATAAAACATTTGTATTTTTTTCACAGTTTGTCAGAATACCTGTTAGAACTACGACCACTGTGATATTTATCCTCTAAATATTTGTATGTTTTCACAGTATGTCAGAATAACTGTTCGAACCACGGCCACTGTGATATTAAGACGAGGAAGTGTATTTGTGACGCGTTCTGGATGCAGGATTTGTTTGTATCGTATTTCACAGACGGAGAGAGTAATTGTAGTAAGTATACCATACTGAACTCAGGATCGATACCACTGTACAAAGAGAAAATCTATTTTAATTAGAACAGCCACGTTGCATCCATGCAATGGGTAAGATACTGTATGTAACCTAATACGCGCTCAGGGTACTTAAATAAATGAAGGATAAAAATAAGGTAGGATGGACTGATTAGAACCTAATTTGGACTACCATTTCTCAAAATCATTGCACAAAGTAAGCCATAATTCAATTTGTAAAACAAAATTAAATGAAGAAAATATTATTTGTCATATTTTCGGCTTGCATTTACTGTGAGGTCAGTGAAATCGGGGCTTCAAAAAGGGGAGAGGAACACTTATAGGAACAAAGGGCACACTGGGTCAAATATGGTATTTCAGGAAGGGAGCTCGAGGGGGGAGACATTCCGTATGAAATGTTTGTTGTTTACAAATATTTGTCATTTTTGTGGTTAATGCTTTATACATGAAACAATCATTAAAACAATCAAATTAATAACTTCCTAGAATTGATATACGGTAGATACCTTACAATTAAACAATATGCAGGTTTCACAGTATCAAAACAACATAGATACCGTAATTTAGTCCCACCGTCATGATTGTGACGTCATATTTTGATGTGATTTCTTTGATGTCACAATAGCTGGATAGTCAGACTAATTATATTATCATACTAACCTCATAATGTTTTAATATCTGTTCACCCCATTTCCATTACTTGGTGTGATATATTTGAACATTATCTCCCTTAGATTGGAGTGTGCTGTACGTTGTGATAATTGCGTTTCTCGTCGTCGTTGGTCAGGCGGCCATGGTCTGGGGTGTCGTCTGTTTATGTAAAAAACGCAGGTAAGTTGAGACATTTAGAACATGTAATAACGAGTATCCTTTATTGACAATACTTTAATAGACAGGTATAGCTCAAAAGTAATAATTATTGTAGTTTTCATTCATATATATTATGAGAGAAATCAATTTGTTATATTGAAATAAAATTACAAACTTATTTCATGACTGGTCAGAGATGTGTATTATTAATATTAAAGTAAATTCAAAATTATGCATTGTGTTTGGAGTAACCTGAAAATGATCGTTATTGCTGCACCTGCATTACCAGTTCAGATTGTGTTGATCTATTACTAGCTGTATGTACAAAAATGTGCTGGATAACAGATGATTGTAGTGTGTTATGTTTTAGGTGTAAGTGTAAATGGAGGTCAAAGAAAAGACACAGGTATTCTTTACTACAGGAAGTAGATTACAAAGACGAGATGGAACTGCTGCCTAAAGGTCAGTAATGTTTGATCATTCGTATATCATAGCTTCATTATACAGTATAGGCCTGGTGGTAAAGTTATTCATAATCATAGTTTATTTAAAATGATAACATTGAATTTTATGTTACATGTAATATCACTACTTCATGCTATACATTTTATGCTAAATCAGTACAGTACAGGTATGACAGAAAATTTAATTCACAACATCTATGATGTCATCTATAATTCATTTTATGACACACATTTTATACACAAACAATACAATAGAAAATTCAGTCTTGAATATCTTTGTTATCTATACATTGCATAGTAAACATATCATTGATTTTAGTTTACTTAAACACATAATGTTGTACTTGCTATTTTACCACCACTAACATATACAATGTCTTACTGAATTAGAGTAGATATATACAGACAAGTTCTTCTTACTGATGTTATTTATTTAACAGCAAAAGTCTATTGTTAGATGCTTAATTTTCAATATACACTAAGAAAGAAAAGATGAACGTCTTGTAGTAGACAAAATCTTAAGACCACACCATACAGATGAACGTCTTGTAGTAGACAAAATCTTAAGACCACACCATACAAGAAGATACTTTAACACCTTGTTGGCCCTTTTAGTTTCTGTATACAGATCACCAAGTGCATTAAAATTTGGTAATGTAAGGTGAGTACAGGTCTACGATGGGATAACGGCATGTCACTGTAACCTTAGTCTGTATCGCATATAACAGAGTTATCTGCCCTTGCGAATAGGTATTGATTGTGATGTCATGTGTTTGAGAGTGTAAATGTACTTTTCAGAGAAAACAATGTGCTTTTCACTCACAAAATAATGATGTCTCGTTGGATACCTTCCTGTAAGGGACGTAATTCTGTTATATACGAAAAAGAAATACAGACACATAGTTTAGTAGATAGTAAAACAGTAGAATCAGAGTGCTTTCCCTTGAATCAGAGTAACTTACCTTTAAAGCACACGACAGAGAGATGTACACCTCCCTGTAGGATCTAGGTGAAAATATAATAGCAGTTCATGCATTGTTCATTTTTCTACAGCTGATAAACTCAAATCTAAAAGGAAAATGTTTGTAAGGTGAGTTGTGTGGGATGATAAGCATGCATCTAGTGGGTTGTCTCCCTTACAGGTTGTCTCCCTTACTGTTGACAGCTTTCAAATCTTGGAGACTAAGATGAATTTTCCTCTGTTTCATTTTAAGTACACTCTGATTCTTCCTGGATTAGCAGTTCATTAAAACACTACACTTGTCAACATGTTCAGGTTCCAAAATCAATGTTATAAAACTTGTTACAACACAAAACATATAAAAATGATCATATTCCAAAATCACACAAACATTATGCTAAATTTCAAATTAGGACTTGTTGACAGGCATTGTACATACTAATGTACACAGCTCATTTAGCCAATAATAGTACAAACTTGTACACGATAGACATCTCAACACATATTTTGATGCATGCACTAACTATTCAATACACAAACATAATAATGTCAACAGCTGTTACAATATGACCGTGAACAAATATGGGACAAACAAGTTACTCAAACACTGTAGATAAGAATATTGTTGAATTTTCATTTCAGATAATATGAAAATATTAAAATCATTCATGAAGCAGAGGTGAACAATTATTGTAAACAAAATACATATTTTAACACAGTTATTATCAGAACACACAGATTCAGAAATCACTGTATTGGCCTATGATAAATAGCTTGATAGTTTTCGAGAATTGTACTTGTAATATGATTATCATCTTTATTTTTGACAAAACAGTTTTATCCTGTGAAATGCACAGTTCTCTTTAACATGTAATCTCGCATATTCTCTTTGTTATAATACTTATTATGGCTTGTACTGATTCAAATACATTTTTGTAAAAAGGAAATATTTTGAATTTTATATATAGGAGAGTACTTTTAAATATTGTACATGAAATTGTTTTCTTTTACAGAGATGATCTTGTGATATCACAGGTAATTTATTATAAGTGTTACTGAGCAGTGTCAAGGTCCTCATCTAGTCTTGTCCCATCTCATATGAAGACAGAGGCATTCAGGGACTTAAAAAGGTTTCTGTTTTTATAAAATTTATTTTTTCGTTGTAGGAAAAATCCAAAACAGCAGCATGATGATATCTGAGTCAGACTTTACCAGTGACGAGGAAACATTATTTGTGAACCATAAAAAGACTAACGGTTTTGTGCAGAAACCTTTAAATGGTATAAATAAACAACATTTAAAAACTAAATTAAAAACGTGAAGCATGGCCGCAGTGTGTAACTATATATTTGATTTGTTGTTTAAATTCGTTGTGACTTGATTATAATCGGTACAGATGACGTGATGTTTTCTCAAGAGAAATGTTTACCTTTGTTCTACAATCATTCCTGTCTACAAAACGTATCTTAGAAGGATGCTGACTACTTCTTCATAGAGAGCGCTACTTCTCTCTAGAGGGCGCTGACTACTTATCCCAAGAGTGCACTGTACATGTCTACTTCTCATAGAGGGCAGTGTCTACTTGTCCCTAGAGGGTGGTGTCTAATTCTCTCTAGAGGGTGCTGTACATGTCTACTTCTCCCTAGAGGGCACTGCCTATTCCCCGGGAGGCACTGACATTCCAGGAAATAAAGTCATTCCAGGATCTGAGGATAATGGTTGGATACAATTCTCTGGATGACATTCTCCCTCAGTATTTCCTGACAGGATGACCATGCAGTTGATCTCATACTAGAATATAAGGAAATCCGTGGTGGTGTAAATGTGTTCTCAACAGTCATTGTTATATTTGAGATTTACCATGTTCAATTGACGATTTTCTCTCATTTTGATATTGAATTTAGGTTCATATAAAATTACAAATAACCTTGATCTCTACACATATCATGGCATGTTTTCAGATATATATACAGTCTAACCTGTCTGTAAAGACCACCAAGGGGACAAAGAAAATGTCTGTATTGTTCAGTGGTCTTTGTACACAGGTCAAATTGAGCTGAAATTGGTCATTGTGACCCATGAAAATAGTCTTATTGATTAGACAGAGATGGTCGCTACAACAGGTTTTACTGTATACAAGATATATTTCTGTTTTTTGGTTAGAACTATAATTGCTATTTAATTTTGCATTCCATAATTATACTATCAACATTACATCAAACATAATTGATGCTGCTTCCGTGCATATACCTTGAAATTTAAACCAAATTATTTTTTGCAAGGATTTCATTTCGCAGCAATTTAATGTTTACCTTCATATTATCTGTGATTACTTTTCACAACTTCTCTCTATCTACGTAATTCAAGAAATTAATAGCATATGAAAATGAGTTGATTTTCAATAATTAAAATTTGGTATATAAAAAAAAATTCCTGGAACCCCATTGTATCATGACTCACTTTGTTCAAGGTCATCACCACATAGTTGATCAAGGTCACCACAGAGTGATTGGTCAAGGTCACCATAAAGTGGTCAAGGTCACCACAAAGTGGTTGGTCAAGGTCATTATAAAGTGGTCAAGGTCACCACAAAGTGGTTGATCAAGGTCACCTTAAAGTGGTCAAGGTAACCATAAAGTGGTTGATCAAGGTCATCACAAAGTGGTTGGTCAATCCATCCATCAGCTGTAATCATTGTATCATAACTCATAGAGGTCAAAGGTTATCATCCTGAGAGGGTATATTAAGGTCAAAGTTCATCACATCTCATCACTTTGTGTTATTATTTTTGTCGATGTCTGTCCTTTGGTGTTGTTATGTTTTTTGTGTAACTGATCTCCATGGCAACAGGGAGTTGTGACTTGACAACCATGTTATTTTTGTCCTGTGATCAATATTTATCTCTAATTGTTCATTACTTTATCCATACTATGGGAAATTGTTTATTTCAGTCATTGTTGATTTGTTCGAATTTAAAAAATTGAGAAGAACCAACTTGTTTTCGCGATGATTTCAATTCGCCTTTTCATTCCTAATGACTCTCTCACAGTGATTTATTTTAGTTATTTCTAAAAGTCTGTGAAATGCGTGAAATTTAATCACATGAAAAAAGTACCTTTCTTACACAAGTTAAAACTGTTATCAGCATCATTTACCGTTATGTATATGTTAAAGTTGATTGTTTTGTCCCTTGTATGAAAATATAGAGTCTGTACTGTAACATGTAAACAAAAGTTTTAATCCATTGAACCGAAATCACTAATGCTAGAAATCCTGCTGTTGAAGCTGTCCACACATGTATGTCTAGGGGCACCTGCTGTTGAAGCTGTCCACACATGTATGTCTAGGGGCACCTGCTGTTCTGTGAAATCCTTGGGATGTCATTCACTTGTTGTGACAAATCCATTATATACCTTTAAAGGGAGATAAATATTTCGGCCCACAAAACAAGATTTTGAAATTAAATGATGTAAACTCGCTTTATATAGCAAATTACTGATGACAAATTCTCAAAATTTATTTTAAAAGTTATAAATTGGAAAACCAAAATATATAGTATGCAATCACTTCTAAAAGCTAAATATTGCATCTTGATCTGTATTTATTTTTAACATCTAAACAAAATATTCGGCCCTTTTTGTCCTCAAATTTTTAGCTCACCTGGCCCGAAGAGCCGGTGAGCTTATGTCATGGCGCGGCGTCCGTCGTCCGTCGTCCGTCCGTCCGTCGTCCGTCCGTCGTCCGTCCGTCCGTCTGTCCGTCAACATTTCCTTTAAATCGCTACTAGTCATAGAGTTTTGCATGGATTGTAACCAAATTTGGCCACAAGCATCCTTGGGGGAGGGGTAAAAGAACTTGTATAAATTTTGGCTCTGACCCCCTGGGGAAGGAGGGGTGGGGCCCAATAGGGGATTTAGAGGTTAATATTAAAATTCCTTCAGAAAAGAAACAATCAACCTGTATTCAGAACATTACTTGGCATTACAAACCAGGTGAGCGATACAGGCCCTCTGGGCCTCTTGTTTAAATTTTGTTATTTTTTCTGTCATAAAAAGTTTTATTTACTGTAACCGTTGAATGTTGAAAACTGTCTAATTCTGCAAAGTATTCCATCCAGTATATTCTATCAAAATATCATTAGCTATGTTGGCAATATCATTGTGCATACCTTACATGTACAGAAAGATAGAGTAATTATATATACAATAACTGATCTTAAATTCGCTGTCAGTGTATCATAAACTATGTCTATGGGTCAAACTGTGTCTATTTGTACAAACAGAAAGATTATGTACATACAGAAAGATAAGATAGATAATGTGATTCTATTTATTTTCCCATATCATGTGTAATATAAGTCTATCATTATCATATAGATATCCATTAAGTCACTGTATGGCATTTTTCATGTGATGTTCCAACTGATTGATAAATCTCCATTCCAATATTTGATAGAAAAAAATTTAAAATCTGTAACTTTAAACAAACCCATCGTCCCAATATTTGTAAATTTCCAATTATTTTACCCTTTCAGACTTTGTTGTACCAGGCTAAAATCATGTTAACATGTCAAATCATTCCATTTGAAAATCTAGATCATTGACAGTAGTATTCATTACACTAAGATATTCAATTATATTGACAATTTGTTGAATTCACTAAACTAAGATATTCAAAATATTAACAATTTCATGAATTCCCTATACTAAGATATTTAATATATGTGTATTGACAATTTGATATATTCAGTCAACCAAGACAATCTGGTGGATTTCCTAAAACTAAGATATTCAATGCATTGCCAATTTTATGAATTCCCTATACCACTAATAATTTGATGTACATGTATTCACTCTACTTGGATACAAAATGTAAATAATTCACTTAACCAAGATATTCAATATACTGTAAATCAACTTTGTGGACAATTTGATGTATTCACTAAACTGTTCATGAGCATACACATTAAATTACAAGCACAATGCAATTACACTCTACTCTTAAGAGCAAATAATTCTGTATTTGAAAAAGTGAAATATTAGGCATGCCATCTAAGGAGTTGTAAGGTATATCAGGGAATTAGAAAGCTTGTATGAAGATATTGATAAAAAGGTTCTTATTTCTAGATACACAGATTCATTATTCAACCATAATGTGTATGTGTTTCTTCACTTATAGATTTGAATATTAAAACATTTCAGAGGTATGAGAGCTTCTTATGGTTAAAAGTGTAATCTTAGGGACTTGT
The DNA here is from genome assembly GCA_004382745.1 of Argopecten irradians irradians. Classification (NCBI taxonomy): domain Eukaryota; kingdom Metazoa; phylum Mollusca; class Bivalvia; order Pectinida; family Pectinidae; genus Argopecten; species Argopecten irradians. The sequence continues at coordinate 1,106,320 of SAYR01039446.1, forward strand.
GCAATGATTGTACCAAACCATAGTTACAGATATTAATATGACACAATGCCTTTTTCAGACAAAAATGTTATTTAATCTTTTGCTGAATGTAAGTTTTCTTTGACTGTTTTGGACTATAAAACTGTTTCACGGTCCTGGCTCCGATTTCTCGAAACAAAAGTACAGACTTAAGTCAAAACTTAAGTTTTTCTCCTTATGTAACTTATGTGAATCAAATTGACTTAAGTAAGTTTTTGACTTAAAATTGTTTCGAGAAATCTGGTGCTGGTCTACCATGTTATATGGTCTGTTGATCATAGATAAGACTAGAACACACCAGTGCTATTACTGTACAGTATTATGCTGCCACGGCTAAAATTAGGATGTGCCGAAATTATTATTTACTCGATGCAAGATAATTGTTGTCAGTTTATGTATGGCTCAGACGTATAACCCTCAAAGAAACATTTCATCTTTACTCTTAAAAACTATTACTGAATGCAAATTATAATTAAGGAATAATTTATTAAATGCCACTTCTGTTAGCGCCAACATAAAAAGATTATACACCTGTACATTATTCAATATTGTAATACATGTACTTATTTACAGAAATACTCGACATTGTGAGCAATATTTATATTTATACATTGTTATCGGACTTGGCATCTTTTCCCTTCATTTATTATTATCGCTTGGACATTCACAAAATCAATATTTTAGGTATAGGTGTATCCTTTGTAACATTACATTATGATTGGTGAGTATAAATAGGATACATTTCGTTACTGGACAAGGTTCAATTTTGATTGGTCGGTTGCTAAATCGATTTTGATTGGTCGATAGGTATTGGTATGTTAGTTGTTTTTCATTGTGGAATTTTGATTGGTTATAATACATATGTGAAGAGATTGAAATAAAAAACTAAACATGGAATTCAGAACATTAATTATCTCCCCTTATGACAGCATTTTAAAATGTTGAATGTTAAGTTGTGTATTGATAATAGCTTGCAGTTGCTGCTGGCTGGAGGATTAGTATTCAAGATTTGCTTCCCCTTTAATGTTCAATGCTTGTTTGGGTTAAAAATTATATGCTTGCATTTATTAGCTGGAATAACATCTAAAGAGTTATTTTCAACATCTGTATTTAATTCATGAAATAATTCACGTTTGCTATACAGTGTATATGAAATAATGAGATTGTATTTTAAAGTTACACCTTGTATATATAGTAGACAAGTATGAAAATTGTTCTGAAAGTAATAATAATGGTGAAGTAAAAACACTGCATAATAAATCATTGATGAAAAATTCAACGTGATTTACCATTGAAATAAATAAGAGAACACTTGTTCCATCTTGACTCTAGGTGTATATATAAAAACAGATTTGCCTATTTTTCTGCAGATCTAGTTTACTTACTTGAAAAATATTCTAGATTACATATAGACAAATTGAGATTTTGAGCTTTTGAGAAAATTAATTATCCGGTGCAAGGTTAAGTTTCATTAGCGAAATGTTCATATACAGTGTAAATGACATGGGGTAAGTTCATATGTGGAAATTTGATGTCAAAGTGCAGATTCTACAAGTGATAATTATGTAAAAAAATAAATGTTATATGAAAAACAATGTTATATACACAGTGTTCATGTAAAGTGATTGTTGAAATATATATTAAGTGACACTACAATGTTATGTATATGTAAAGTGAAAGTACACTGTTTAATGTATGTAAAATGAAACTACAATGTTACACGTACATGTTTATGTCAAGTGAATATAGAACTACATATGTATTTCAATTAGTATGCTCAAGATGATATGATATATATATTATACTTTATGTACATCCATACATGTTTGTGTGTTCCTATTATATGTTTTTAGGTTTATGAGACCTATGGTTTAACATTAAATGTGCTAACATGGTTCTATTGTTATGGAGGTGGCCACAGCACCCAGTATTTTAAGGCAACACGTACATGTATCTGTGCAATGTTTCACATTCAATAATGTAAGGTTTCACTCTTGGACGGTTTGCTACTTTTGGGTTTGAGCTTCTATTAAGGTTAATTACTGGGAAATTCACTTGGTTCTAATGAACTCTATAATTTATATAATTTATATTAACTTGATGTTATTAATTACAGACTAAAATGTCTACAAAGTACTAGCATTACCATAGTCTTATATATGCAAGGTAATATCACAGGGGCTTGGTACAAATTTAAACCCATAGCCTATTATACTTAAATAATTCAATTTTGCTTGTTACGAGAGTTGTCGTTGGCTTAAAAATTTACTTTATCAGCCCATAAAGGAAAAAATGGCGTCGCTCTTTGTAAGGTCGCTTCTGATTAGCTGAGATGATGGCGCAGTGATTTCATAGACAAAAGAGTCCTAAAATAAATTTTGAATATTGAAGAGATTATCTTTAGAAAATTGAATTAGAAGGATTAATTTGAATAGATTTTTTTGTGTGTTATATCTCCATAACATGAAAAATCTATTCAAGTTAATCCTTAAATAAATTATACATGTGCTATAATATATCTAAGTACAGTATATATAGTGTTAGGTTGGAAATTCATGCCAAGTCCCTGTATGTAATATATCATATTTATATCTATATGTCAGTATGTTTTAAGTCAATGATATAATCATTAAGACAGTTTTACTCATTCAAAATTATTAAAAGAGAAGTATTATTTGGAGAGCTGTGAATGCATCATTTTTTTCAAATCATGCATTCAAATTATGTAATATGAGATTAAGCAAACAAAAAATCTCCATATGATTATCATATTAATGTTTTAATTGATGAATTCATACCTTCTGAACCAGATTTTTTTTTTAATGTAAACTTTTTTAATTTCCACTTAAAAAAACTGAGTATAAAATTATCAGGGCAAGTGAGCATATTTTGTCGTTTCTAGAACACTAGAATGAAAGGCTACCATGTTTGTTAAAATTGATCATCTTGACCTTCATGGAAGTTATATTGGTCAAATGTATATACAAAAAACTATATCAAAGTCTGATTATCGTCCTGTAGTACGATCTGTGAGTGAGTTTTAAAGAAGTACATGTATGTACATGCATCATGCTTGTACAATATAGAGATATTAAATTTATTTTAAATCCAAACAATGTTTACACAACTGCCAGCCCTGTGCAGGACTGTGATGTATAAAGTCTTACATGTATGGTTGTAAGAATGGAACAAAAATTCACATCATTGTAAATAAATTTTATATTTACACAGGTTACATAGAGCTTTGTTGTTTCTCTTTGAGCTACAGTACTTTCAGTACTTTGATCTGAGATTTGTACCATGGAAACAGATTGGTTAGATGTCAAATATTCCAACAACAATCCTTCATCTTTTTGTCCCAGGATCAAAATCCACTTAGGATGACAGTTGCCAGACACCGAGTGGTGGTCAATGGTTTTTAGCACGATGGAGCGTAGCTCCATTGTAGCTTATAGCATACCCCCTAGTTTTGAAAATCACCTTGTGTACAGGATATCTCAAGTTATACACCATTAACAGCAATGAAATTTGGCACAGACATGTAGTTATAGATAAGGACGGAACTGATAAAACTTGGCGACAAACAGATATAAACTGTATTTTTGAGGAATTAAAATATATTTCATTCCTTCTTTGTCTATAGTAATATTTGAATGAGAAACACAATGCATTAATATGGGAAATTATATGGCCGACGGAACCACTTCATACAAAAGAAATATAGTTTAAGAAAAGATTAAGGCAATTAAGAAATATTCTTTATTTTTCTATTCTTTAATATGTTACTCAAAGTGTCATGACATCATAATTACCTGTGTTGGATAATCTATATTCCCTGGACAGTGTCACAAGTCAGGTGCCCTAGTTTCATCTAGATGCTGTTTATAGGCCTATATGTGTGTGTAAAAACAATGGTTGAGAGTTAATTAATGTATTTTGTTATCAAGGCCCTGAGAAAGGCTCACTGTAGCTGCCAATGTCAATTTGTTGACCAGTAGTACACATTCCGTTGTGCCAAGACCCAGCCAATACAACTTGTGCATTGTTATCTTAATTGTGAAATTTATATTGTGTTGAAGAAAATAAGATAAAAGATAAGTAATAAATTTCAACGTATTGAAGCAAATTCAGTTTACCTCTTATAACCAGGACAGCCAAACATCTTTGATTTTTTTGGTCACCTATAATGAATTAAGCCCTCCTCCAGCAGGTATCTTTTAAAAGTCTAGTCAACTTAACACTTTGATTATACATAGTTGTACATGTGTGATATCGATAAGCAATCATACAGGAAAATATTTCCCCAATTATTTTTTATCATATAACAATATTCTGATAAATTTGAATAAAAAGCTTTGTTAAATTTTGAATTTCATTAAATTTTCTAATATTGAAGTTAAGTTGATGCTATTTGAATTGGTCCCAACAATATTCTTACTAAGAAGATGCTGCTTCTGCATACGCTCACACTAAAATCCTGCTCAGAAAAAAAAATTCTGCACAAATCAATATTTTTATAAAACTTACCATTTGATGAATGACATCTGTCTTGAAAGAATTTTATGATTGTTTTAATACCAACATTGATAACAATTAAATACCATGCAGTGGTCATTTGAATTGTCCTTATTAATTATTAGTTTAAACAGTGCATATGAATGATAATCAAGAATATTAGTCAAAACCAATTGTTAAACATTAATTAACTGAACCATCGTGCTACGAGGCCATTGGCCTCTTGTTCTCTTGGCACTCGAGCTTTATTCCATGACCCTGACTGTTGATAGAACTTACAAAAAAAATCAGACATCTATGTACAAGGAGAAAGATCGAGACTACAGAACAGTTGTATTTCAGTGGACAAATTTTGAATATGTCCAGATGAAGGACTGTGACTATCAGATAAAATATCATTGCAATCAGGGATAGTGGAAATACATCTACATTATGCAGGTCCTCCGCCATACTTAAGGTCTCAGAGACCCTCCATACAAATCTAGGTCACAACAACACACGCCATCCAAATCTAGGTCACAGCGACAACTGCCATACAAATCTAGGTTCAATATATTTAAGTCAGATCTTGATTCATAAGACGTATTATGAAGCATTTGAGAAGTCATGTTTGATATCGAAAGAGGAGCGGAGATGTTCCCGTTGGTCACATCATAAAGACGACTGTATCAAACTTTCTCTGTGTCTATGAATTAATAGTAGAAATGAAAAGAAAAAGATGATTTCGTAACGTTTTTATTTCGTCTCGTCGTAGGGCAGAGAATATAGTTCAATACAATTCAAATCGGGACGTACTCGATTTCCCCATTATCCGTCTTACATACATGTAGGTATAATGATAATTTCGATATTCATGATAATAGCAAAATTGATTTAGAGGAAAAATGGTTTAAGAGTCTTATCTTATTAATTTATAATTCTGGGGGAAAGCAGCGGATTATCTATCTAGTAATCGTTAATGTTGATATGAGGATATAGAAGTGAACAACTGATTACTGAGAAGGATGGAAAAAACCCTTTTAATTCAAGATGTTGGAAGCTCAAAGTTCATTTAAAAAATGAATTTAAATACAGTATATAGTTTCTTAGTCAAATGCTAAACATATATGTTGGTTTAATTTTATATCTTTGTGATTTTGCTTCAATTCCAGCACTTGCGGTAAAAACAAACTGTTACATACGTACATGTAAGTATCATATCTACTCTGTCTCTTACATTTGTCATCCTCCAATCTTAAAATTACGTTTATATTTTCATACAGATTCAGTTTTAAATAGGGTTTATATAATACTTTTAATTTTTTCTAATATTTGCCCCCGTAGGAGCGAACAAAAATTGCACTTGCGGCCATATTTCAGGCCACAGTGCGGGGTATTGGGTATAGTTTTCAACTAGCAATAACCACGTCTCGGAAAATCCTCATCGACTATGGTACCGCCACTGCGCAAAGCTGACGAGAATGTTCTGAACTAAGGCCTATATACCTGGTATTGTATATTATATTGGGTATATCATAAAGTAAATGTGACAAAATCTCAATGAAATTTACTACTTTGATAAATTTATTTCATAAATGACTCAGTTTGTTTTTGTTTTAAAGAAACACAATTAAATTTTACTTCATTTTAAATGAGCAGAAAATAATTTGTTAATGTTTTATTGAAATTAATCCTTCTCCAGAGAGCTTTCTTTTCACCTTGTAAAAACGTTCTTTGTCCGTTTCTTGATTGACGGCTGTATAAGGGGAGACAACACATACAGACATATTTAGATATACAAAATGTATCTGAAATCTCTGATTTAATTAATTGATGATACAAAGAACAATGACAAACAATAGCAAAAGGGTAGGAATAGGTGTTTTCTACGCTCTTTTTTCTATCAAATTGTTTTCAAGGAAGGAAATAAAAACAGCAAGGACGTACATGTACCTGTATTAAGTTGAGAAACATATGCATGTACATTGTATATAAGACTTTTGGTATGTTTCTGGCGATTTTTAAAAAATAAAAATATCATGTTGTATTCGGTTTAGTATCTATTAGTTAATTTCTCCGTATTTTGTATTAGCATTCTGATTTTGATATTCCCCGTGGTTGTATAATAATATTATACCATATCGTTTCTTACCCGACTGGATTCATTAAATAAATCTAAATGTATTTTATTGGGGAAATACATACAATGTAAATAATGAAATCGACTTAATATACATTTGTAAAAGGGCTAATTAGGCTTGAGCTTATCTAGTTAAAAGCCACGTCGAGCTGGCTCCATCTTCATAGTTGAAAATCAAGCAATGATCAGACATGAATCTTAGTCCCAAATAAATTTGCATTACTATACGATCACTCGCCAAAATGATCTTTCCGCGAAAATTGATAGTATTTCAGTACATAAAGTTATTATTGTTTAGGACTGAATTGGCTGATACATTTTATATAATGTAGCACTTTCATGAATTTATACCAAATATTTATAAGTCCTTGATTTATACTTATATAATCATGTACAATTTACGAGTCCTTAACTAATTTTAATGTTGTTGTTTTTTAAGACAATAAATACTTTTATACAGCGACTTACATAAATAACCATTAAATTTCTGTTTAAATTGAAAGAAATAATACAAAATTATGAAAGCATCAGTCAAACGCATTCCTTTTTAATGACGAATCGGACGAGTTATCTTTCTTTAACCTTCATGTACACGATTTTTCACCTGTAGTCACGTGATAACAACTTCCGGTGTGACAAAAACTTCAAAATGGACAGGTGTTTTCCCAGGTGATAGAAAGCTGACTATACTACTATGGATATAAAACTGTTGATCGGTTTAATTTTGACAATTTGTATTGTTTTATTTTGGCCCAGTGAGGCGACAGACAAAGTGCAGGTGTTTACCTCGAATGGCTACGTAAACGGATTTTCGATACATTCCCATTACTCTGCGTACGAGAGAAAACGTATCAATGTTTTTCTGGGGATACCTTACGCCAAACGACTAGAACAGTTCGATGATTGGAGACGAGACTTCAGATTTCGGGTAAGTATACCGGCGTTGTTTTTATAGATTCAGTCAAGTGCATTTGTACATGTGTACCGTGTTTATGTATAGTAAGTGTAGATTATAGGTATTTCATTTCCGGTTTTTACCTGGATTGACAGATTTATGCCTAAATAAATATCTTTATTTCATTCTTGTGTTCTGACCAGAACTGAAAGCAAAATGAGATTACTTCGTGTACATCGATCGAGCGATATCACTGACCATCTATTATTATAAAAATATACTCCAGATCTCTGTACAAAATGATAATTAAATGTATTTTATCAGAGATTTATTGAATATATACAATATATGGTGATAAGAATATTTTACCTGGGATCAGAACATACAGCCAAGGCCCATACGTTTATGTATCTTTTTTTCCCAAAATGATACAGCAAGTTAATTCTGTTAATATTACAGATTTTAAATGATAATTTTGGTAGTTATTTGATCTTATTATTATAAAAATATATACCCAGGCATTTCTAGATCTGGAGAGAAAGGTTTCAGTGTTTAATTGCTGACTGTGACTCACCAATCATGAATGACTTGATATGGTAGAGTTAACCAATGTATAATACAATGTTATTTATATGGTAGAGTTAACCAATGTATAATACAATATTATTTATATGGTAGAGTTAACCTATGTATAATACAATGAAATATTATTTATATGGTAGAGTTAACCAATGTAAAATACAATGTAATATTAATTATATGGTAGAGTTTACCAATGTATAATACAATATTATCTATATGGTAGAGTTAACCAATGTATAATACAATATTATTTATATGGTAGAATTAACCAATGTACAATACAATATTATTTATATGGTAGAGCTAACCGATGTATAATACAATGTTATTTATATGGTAGAATTAACCGATGTATGATACAATGTAATATTATTTATATGGTAGAGTTAACCAATGTATAATACAATATTATTTATATGGTAGAGTTAACC